>PVJD01001974.1:0-227208 GCA_004026545.1 Mormoops blainvillei | reverse complement strand
ATGCTAAGTGAAATAAGCCAGGCAGTGAAAGACAAATACCATATGATCTCACCTGTAAGCAGAACCTAATCAACAAAATAAACAAGCAAGCAAAATATAACCAGCAACATTGAAATAAAAAACAAACTGGCAGTAGCCAGAGGGGAGGAGGGTGGGGGATGACAGGGGAAAAGGAGGGGATGGGTCATTAAGGAACATGCATAAAGGACCCATCGACAAAGCCAAATGGGGGATGGATTGAGGGTGGGAGGTCGGGTGGGTGGGCTGGGAAAGTGGTAGCAGGGGAATGTTGACAAAAAAATGAAATAAAATAGACAGGGGGAGGTTAAGAGTAGTGTTGGAAATTAAGACATCAAAGAAATGATATGTACAGTCCACTGACATGAACCAAGAGGTGTGGGGATGTTGGGATGGGGTGCAGGGCAGAGGGGATAAAGGGGGAAAAAATGGGACAACTGTAATAACATACTCAATAAAATATACCAAAAAAAAAAAAAAAAGGAAAAAAGGGAGTTAGACTTTAACTCAAAAATGGGAGTCATCATCTCATCTCCCAAACATTTGGTCCCTCTTCTGGTACCATCATGCTCTCAGTACATGGTATTATCAGTCACATGGTCATGTGTGGAAAACACCTTTGATTCTTCTTCACTTATGGTGAACGGTATTACCAGTATTTGGTTTTCCTTCCATTTGCAAGCACATAGAAAGTCACCTTTCCCCCTTTACAATTAGCCAGGGCCTTGTGACTAATTCTGGTCAGTGGGTCGTAACTAAAATTGACAAGAGTTACTTCAGACTGAAGCTAGTGTCTAAACCTCCATGTTCTTTTCCCTTTTTGTAATGATCCAAGAAGCTCTTTTTTTTTTTTTCCCCCAAAGATGGTGCCAATTCAAATTACAGAATCTTCATCATCTGGGCTATTCTGTGGAGTAGAACACCCCCCCCCCCATTAAAATCTGATAGACATGTAGTGTAAACAGGTCAGAAGCCTTTGTTGTGGTTAGCCGTTGAGGGTTAATGTGTGTTTCTGACATAGCATGACTTAGTTCTCCCACTGATATACTTATTTCATCTAATATGTAGGAGCTTCTGTCAAATTTTTCTTTTTCCTGTATCTATTACCTTATTTCTATTCCTTTTTATTTTTCACTTTCCTGGATTGCTTCCACAGCTTCCTGGCTGGGTTCACTAAATACTCAAATTTTTATCCTTTCAAATTTATCTTCTACACATCTACCAGAGTGTTTAATTTAAAATACAAATGTGACCATGCCACTCCCGGCTTGAATCTTTTAATGATCTCTCATTATCTCTGACAGTAATTTTTATACTTCATTCCCTAGAACAGTTCATTGGTGTTCTGTGAAAAAAGAAAAACCCGAAAAGACTAATGTCCCCAGGTTCAAAAAGATTGAAGCAGTAATGCACAGAGCCTTGGAGGTTGACAAACGCACATCAGTAGAATATTATAATATCACATGATAAAAAATGGCATAACTCGTTTTAAATTGTCTTTTTCTGATTACTGGACCCCCAACCATTTTTAGAAAAATGCCTTTTAGTATCAGAATACTGTCTATACTCTTCCCCTGGCCTGTGGTCCTTTATGACCACCCTTTCTCTATCCCTCCAGTTTCTTTTCCTTCTACCTTCTAGTTCCAAATTATGCTTCAACAGCATTAAATGACTAAAGACCTTGCACACACAGCTCATGGCAGAAATTTCCTTTCAGCAATGCTGTTTATTTCAGCTGGAATGCCATGACCTCAACCCCATTCCAGTCACTCATGCAACTTATGGTTAGTCTTTTGGACCAAGTTCAGGTGACGTTTGTTGCAAGAGGCTGTGGTCTAAGGCCTAAAACTAAGGCTCAATATTACGTGCTGCCTGGATGTCTGGTGCAATCAGGAGGAATTTGGCCTGTTCCTATGGGTAAGGTCTCCTAGACAATTAACCCTCCTTATCACGGGGACCAGGCACAGGTCCTGCTTATCCCTGAGTAATGGGGATCAGTTCCCCACCAGACTGTGGAGTTATTCAAACAAACCAATTATACTCACACCTCCTCCATGTGGGAACCGAGGGCACCTCACCTTCTTGACACCACAAAACCTCCCTCCCAGCCCCTGATCGTTCACTCTGCTCCTGAGTACAACCTTCATGTGGCCTAACACAGGCACTTATGTGACTGATAAGTGCTGCTGATGTCTCCCATCCATTGTCAGGTATTGCATGTCCAGCCACCCTAGGGCAGAGATTCTTTTCTGGCCAACAGGATGAATTGGAGGCAATTAAATTGGAGATCTTCATAGACATCTTGCCTCACAGTTCCCTTGATTCAACCTGACCTCATAAGCATTTTGCATGTATCTTTCCTTGCACTTGCCACATTTTATTGTAATTATGTCTTTATGCGTCCGTCTCTGTATTAGATTGTGCACCCCTTGATGTCAGACACTAAGCCTTACAAACTTCGCCAGTGTCTTGCACATTGTTTTCACAGTGCTGCTTGTGAGTCTAATGGAAACATTAAAGAATGTGTCTCTTTTAAAGATTTTATTGATTTATTTTTAGACAGGGGGAAGGGAAGGAGGAAAAGAGGGAGAGAAACATCGATTCATTGCCTCTTGCATGAGTGCCCGCAACCCAGGCATGTGCCCCGGCCAGGAATCGAGCTAGCGACCTTTTGCTTTGCAGGATGATGCCCAGCCAACTGAGCCACACTGGTCGTTGATAAATAATGTGCCTTGATGAGGACTTTCCTAAATCATAGCTCACGGCTCCACAAGGTTGATATTGTCCTTGTTGTAGAAGATGAGGAACGTGAGCCTTAAAACCACACAAAATGTTTAGAGGCAGAGCTGGATCTTGAATCTAGGCATGTCTCCTAAGACTGTGGTCTTTGTATGAACACAGATGTGCTGCTCAGTCATCGAGTCTGTGATGTGCCCAATGATTTGGTGACGTGGGAGTAAAACTCATGCAAGTGTAACTTTCCTTTTGTCCCCTAACTGGTGATGGAATCCAGAGCTGGGGTAAAAGAGGTAAAAGTACCTCACATTCTGAAGATAGCCACCAACAGGTAGGACTACATGTCTCTTCCTGGGTGTATGGACAGGCAGTAAATATTGTCATTTCAATCACGTTTGTCACACCAGCCAAAATAGAAAGAATGGAAGAAAGAAGACAGAAAAGGGGGTATGGAGAGAGAGAAAGTATTGGAGGAAAGGACCACTTGAGATAATTGTCAGGATGTGAGTTGATAGCTAGTAGGGAAGATTATGGCTTTCTCTTTGCCTCTTCAGGGGAGGAAAAGAGCAAACCGCTTAAAGAACTTCTGGAACACCTGTAAGAAACACTTTGCACCTCCTTCCTGCAGTGACTGTTCAGTTAGGCACAGACTCGCTGGTGTGCACCTGTGCCTGCAGGAAAAGGATGCTAGACCTGGTAGAAAGAAAGAGGGAAAACAGGGCAGCAACCTGCCTTCTACTGTTTATTGAGGTCAAGCTTCCAGTGGTTCAAGTGGACATCTAAGAAGGTTGCCTGCAGGGCAAGCGGACCCAGCAGAAAGAGGTCTGGTGATTCTCAGAGTCAGAATGTGTGTGTGTGTGTGTGTGTGTGTGTGTGTGTGTGCAGGGAGGTTGGCAGGAGAGTGGTAACTGGTGGTGGTAGCTGTTTATCTTCCTATCAGGGAACTGGGTAGTGTGGAAACTCCCACCTCCCCAGAACTCACTTATAAACCCAACAAGACAAGGCAGCCTTTGGATGCCTGCCATGCAGAGGGCATGTTTGGTCAGACTGAGTTACCTGGAGAAGCAGCCCCACCTGCACTGGACTGCAGTAACTCAGCTGTGAAGCAAAGACCACTTTCTTTCTTGATGTACAATCCTCTTCCACTATCTAGTCCCAGAGAGGAAGGTAGGGTGATGGCGCAGACCCCGCCCCTTTCCCCCCTATGCAATTCCTTGAGCTACAGGGTGGGGAAGGGTGGTGATTGGGAGGGGGTGGAGTTTTATTTTATTTTATTTTTTGACTAGATGAATAAAATAACTTTATATGACAAAGATGAAGGCAGAGAATGGGGTTCAAATTTTAGACAGCACTGGATTTTGTTGGTAAATGACTGAACATGGAGAGAGTTACGGAACCGGCTTGAGATGAAAGGATAGAAAAGGGAGAATCATTAGTACACTGACGGTCAGGATCAGAGAAAAAAACAAAACAAAACAACTTCCCCCTGTTTCACTCTAAAGCTCTGGCTGTTTAGTTAACCAGTCACTTAAGCAGATTGTTCAAGTGATAGCCTCACTGCTTCACATAAAGGGAATTTAATTTAGTCAGTGAAATGTGGAAGAAAGTTTTGCCTCCTCCTCGGGTGAACACCGGAGAACTCGTTCCTGCCCACTATCACGATCCACTTATGAGCAGCTTGGTGGTCTTCCTGAGGTGTCGAATCCCAAAGTAAAGGCGGCTGCTCGCTTCTGCTGGGAGACCCCGGGGAGACAAGCCACTGAGCACCGCTGTCCGTCTCTAACGTTCCAGGCGTCGACCCACATTGGAACACGGTAAACACCCACAGGTCACCTGGTGTACACAGCAATTTCTCAGAAACCCAGAAGTCACAAATATTGTGAAGTTTCTTTCCTTATAAACCTTAATTTTAGCCAATTCAAGCTTTACTTGATCATTATTCTGAGAGTTGCCTAAAGCCTCCCCTGAGATATCCTTAAACTGAAGGAGAATTACCGGGATGCAGAAAGATTAGCTTACTAAATCCTAAACAGCCGTTTTTGCATAACTTGAGGACAAAAATAAAATTATGTGTGTCTTTTTTATGATATAGGAAGTCATTTTGGGAGAGTTACTTAGGAAACGAAAGAGAAACATCTCGATGATATGTCTATATTTAAATTTGATTTTTCACTCTCTGTTTCTTTTAGTGTGGATTGTAAAATAGAGTAAAAAAGGAAAACAAGGGCTGCAATGATGAAATCACAAAATAACCACTCGTTATCGCATGCTCACGGTCAGTCATTATTCATGAAGTTGTAAACAGGCATCTTTTCCTACTGTTACATTATGGAATGCTGATAGCTTCACTTGTGAATGTGATTATATTTTCACACACCACTCATCACACCCGCTTGGGAAGGTGCAAAGTTAGGCCGAAAGTGGTTTTGAGGAGGCAAAGCATGTCAGGGCTGGAAGGGAACCCGGAAACCGACTCTCTCACTTTGCCAAGTGGAAACCAAGGCCCAGAGAGAGTAAGGCCTGGCTGAGCTCACACGATTAACATGAGCAATGGTAAGTTCAAGCTTAGAAAAAGGGATTTGATCAGGATATGGACAGATTTACCCGATGGCTTAATAACTATTGTTGCGAACTGCTATTGGTTTAACTCTAGGGAATGTACATTGAACTGAGGAAATTACCTCTTTTGTAGAAACGCGGGTGTATGTGTGAGTGTGTGTGTAAATAGAAAAAAAAAGAGAAGTGAAAAGGTAATTACTGCAGTTGGGAACGAGACACAACAAAAATAATTCAGCGATGAAATGAGCTCAACTCTTCAGTTTAATAAGTGGGAAAACTGAAGCTGCAAAGGCCGATGATTTGCTCACAGCCACACCGCTGGTTCAGTGGCAGAGCGAGATCAGCAGCGGGTACCCAGCCCTGCGCTCTGCGCGAGCCAACGGTCTATGCTCTCTCTGTGAGTACTGAGGGCAAATTTTACCATTCCCTAAAAGAGAATAAAATTTTATTTCTCTCGAAAAGACCACCTTAAACAATGTTAGTGGTCATAGATTACTAAGACTATTAGCTTTTATAAGAACATAGACCGAAGGTCTAAAGCAATATCTGGTGAGGAAAACAGGCCAAGTTGTGGATTAAAAAAATAAAACAAAACATACTGCCAACTACAAGAATCTACTGTGCTGGGAGCGTTGGCCTGCCTGCCTGTAAGACTTCTGGGAGGAATAAGGTTGTCCTAGAACAGGATTCTCGCCTTGCCACCACTGTTACGTTTTGTGCTGGATACTTCTTTTCCATGGCGGTGTATGTGTGTCGCAGGATTTCCTGTGTATGGTAGGGTGTTTAGCACCATTCCTGGCCAATAGCATCTTCCTCCTTCAGTGATAATAACCATCAATTTCTCCAGACATTTACAAATATCCCCTAGTGGACAAAAGTGCTTCAGTTGAAGAACGACTGACTTACAGTGTTCGGCCTGAGCCCATGGGTGCTACAGAGTAAATGATACCAATTTGATACAGGGTGAAGGTGCTGGAGAAAGGGAACATGGCAGTAATTGACACCTTCAGTTACAAGATATTTATATATTAACTCATATTTAGGCTGCACATACCCACAAGCTGGGATTGAGGTATTAATCACGGCACAGGCTTTTGTGTTTTTACAGACAAGGGCTTTAGGTTTCTGGGTAGTAGTGGCGGTAGGACACTCAGGTAGGAGCCTCCTCTCCCAGAGCACAGTACCTCCCTGGTGTTCATAGCTAACCATGGCTGACAACCTGGGGAGAAGTAAGAAGAGAACCTTACCTAGGTGACAGAAGCTGTTTGAAGAAAATTGATTGTTCCCCACTTCCTTTCTCCTCACTTCCTGTGATCAGCCAGCCCTGATCACATGGATAAAGGTATCTGCTTAGGGGGTGGCACAGCCAAAAGGTGAAAGGAACCCGGATCTCTGGACATCCTTTTGGAGCAGAGCCACTTAGCCATCGTGGACTACACACCTACCTCTGAACTGTTATACAACAGGGAAAGAAGTGTCTGAGCCAGCAAATTGTGGGGTTTATTTCTTCTTGCAACCTGGTCTGTGTTCTACCTACATGATGACATGACGTGATGAACAGTGAGGAGATTAAGGTTGAAGACAGGATGGGAACTGCAAATTGCTGCCCAGTGGCACAGCAAAGGGTTTTATTGGAAAGAATAGCCCACAAAAGGTTTCTAGGGAAAGCATAACATTCACTTGATCAGACTCTTCCTGCATTCATTGACTTTGGTCAGGTAGAAGGTCAATTATCAATGCTTTCCTTATGGGAATAGTTTAGGGTCTCCATGAGTGGAGAACAGAAGTACAGGGAAGTTATTCCTTTTCTGTCAGGTTGACAGGTCTGCTTCCTTAGAGCTGCCTTTCGTAGATAGAGGAAGCTTGACTTTACCTATAAATTATTTATTGTGCTTCTATTTTCTGTCAATTCCTGGGGTGCTGTGCTGATGTGGGAAACCAGGAACTATTAGACAAGGTAGCTCCCTAAAGGTACTTACAGTCTAAACAGGGAACCTGACCTATATTAAGAGACATGTGCAATAATATAGTATATAAGAAATTCACCAGTCCACAGGAAGGTGTCCAGAGAATGGTGTTTAAAATGAGTTTTGAGTGGCAGATAATATAATGGTAATGCCTCTAATTATTTAGCACATGAAATGTGCCAACAATATTTGGATAAGCAGAGAGGGAGATAAAAAACATTTCATGCAAGGGAATAAAGAGGCTTAGAAGGAAGGAAGTCAGAATGCCCAGGGTGGGTATATCCGGGTTTTGCAGAAGGAATACAGCATTGGTTCTGGGAGACATCATACAACCTTGGGACCCCAGGTGATAGCCCACTTAAATTGCAACAATCTAATGTCACAAAATCTCAGAAAGCATTTTAATAGTCTAAAAAGCAATAGAAACTGAGACTTGATAGCGCATAGAACAAGTTAAGTAACTATGGCGTGTAAGTCAAAGTACTTTCTTCCACGGCAGTGTAAACCTTGCAACTTTTCATTATGACAGAAGCTCGAGTCAAAGAAAAATTATGAACTCCCTCTCATGGAGAATTCCACTCCTGCTATGTGATGCTATTCTGTTATTGAAGAACACAAGGAAATAGTAGGTGATGCTGAAATTCTTTTCCCTCCCACTTTTTGCTACTCCCCTAATGCTAGGGCTCTCTATAATGGCAGATAAAGCTGAAGACTTGCTTGAAGCCAGACTGTGAATCTTAAATGGTTGAATTTATCCCTTTGGACAATCAGAACCAATTGAGGCTTTTAAAATCAATTAGTGAATGTCTTTACAGAGGAATTAATAGATGGGGGACAAAACTGGAGGAAGAGAGATGCTACTTAAAGTGTTTGTTTTTTTTTTTTTAATAATTCATTGCAATGTAATTTGAGAGCCATTAGGAAACATTCCATTACCAGGATGAGAGATGATTTGTTCCCTGGCAGAAACTGGTTACAAGGATTCACCTGCGCACACACTGAAGAGATCTGGGTCCTAGAAACATGGCTCAATACATAGGTAGGTTGGGATGAAGGAGGAAGTCAGACACATTCTCTGTGATGCAATGGCCTCAGGGGGATGTCAAAATGGGACCTATGGGGAGCCCATGGGTAGCATGAGGGCACTGAATGTTCTAGTGCAGACTGCCAAAGTTAAATTTGCCTATGACATACTTTTACCTACAGTGTCAATCAGGGTCCCAGCAGAGAACAAATGGCATACTCCATGTTCGAGAGTTAGGCAAGGACTATTTATAACCTCAGTGACAGGGCTAAGAGAAACCAGCAAAGGCCAGACAGCTAAGCTTCCCAGGGCCAGCACCAGCCAGGGAGCCAGTTAACAACCACTGCTAGGCTGAAACGCCGGTCAAGAGGAGAGAGCAGGTTACCTGTGTTCGCAATCCAGAGGCACTTGTTCAGTAGGAGAAGATTGCCAGCAGCAGCTGTGTGGCCTTGGTAGAGAGTTACAGTCAATCCATGGCAGTGAGGGAAGCACGAATGGATACCCTGATCTCTCTCTCCTCTCATCCTCTGATATGCTGCTTGTGCCTCCCATTGGTAAAATTAACCAGAAGGCTGAGGCTTAGCAAGCCCACTGACACAGTCCCTGAAAGTCACCCTCCTGGAACACAGAGTGGAGAAGGATGGAGAGAGACGGGGAGTGGTGGTGGGCGGTGGGGGTGGAACACAGGGAAGACATCTAACAGGACTCTTTCCAGTGTTCCTCGCCACTAAAACCCAGGATGGGAAGAGGTGATCCCTAACCAAAATACCTCTCCAATGGGCTTCCTTTTAAAATTAGAGATATCCTGGAAATGATAGACCTAAATTAATTGTAATTAAGTGGTAATTAACTAATACATAAATAATAGATTAAAAAGTAGGGGGATTTTGAAAGGATAAATAAATTAAAAAACATAGACTCTGTATGTTTTGCAATTTGACCTAGGACTTGCCATGCCTAAACTGCTGAGACCTTGTGTTTCTTATTGTAAGCAGTCGGAGAGGCTGAGCTGAGGACTAGAGAACGATAAACCGGCAGACCTCGTTTTTGTGCTTTGCTTTACTGAGCTTCGCAGATATTGCATTTGCAACAACATAGGGGCAAGACCTTCCATCAGCAGAAAGATTACAACTCACCGAAGACTCAGGTGATGGTTAACATTTTTTTTAACAATGAAGTATTTTAAAATTAAGGTAGGTACATTGCTTTTTTAGACCTAGGGGTATTGCACACTTATTAGACTTATAAAAATAACTTTTATATGCACTAAGAAACCAAAGTATCCCTGTGACTCGCTTTATTGCAATGGTCTGGAATCTAACCCACAATAGCTCTGAGTTGTGCCTGTATTTCTTTTTTTTTCTTTTGAGGACCAAAATGTTGAAAGGATGGATGAGAACCAAGGAGGCGCTTTCAGAGTGTGGTTTACTAGTTCATTTATTTCCCTTGTTTGGCTTATTACTTGTGTTTCCTTATTGCATGAAGAACATATGCCGAGGTACAAATTAGCATCTCAATATTATTTTAAAATTTCCTGTTGCCATGGTGTATGCTGATTACTTAATTTTTCTCTATTTCCATTTTAGCGTGTTCTGCTTAGTTCTTTAAAATCTTTGTTTTTCTCTTGTCTTCACTTTCTATCTCAAATCCTTTTTTATTTTGTTTTGAGAAAACAAAATTTTAAACAGACTTTAAAAGAATTTTTTGCTCAACTTCTAAGTATTGCTTTTAACTTGGATATCCTTGTTTTAACTTTTATCTTTTATCCTTCTGAGTTTCATGTTTCTGGTTTTTTATCTCACTGGTTCTAGGTCTTTTGCATTTTTTATTTATGCTGGGTTTACCTTTAATTTTTTATAGCTCTTATTTTCATGTTTTGATTTTTTAAAGAAATATACCGGTTTTAGGCTTTTCCCCCTTCTATTCTTTAGGTTTATCTTTAATAAAACTTCATATTTTTAGGCTAAGTTTTTTCTTAATTATATTATCTTTTAATTTTTATTCTTAGACTTAATTTTATGCTTTATTTTGCTCCTGAAATTTCTACTCTGCCTTCATTATTTTACTATAATGTTCTTGCTCCTCTCCCATGCTACCACTTTGTTCTTCTTCTATTTCTCCTTATCCTTCTTTCCTTTATTTTGCACTTCATTTTTGTCATTTCAAGAAGGCAAGAAGCTTGGCAACATGAAGAAAACCCTTAAAATAAAATGAATATTTGGAGGCCTTCTTCCCCACACCTGTCCCTCAGCCACTTTTCTACTCTCCCCTTAATGACCTTAGTCCATTGAAAGATAATCTCCTTGAAATCCTCACTCTAGAATTAAAAAAAAAAAAGACCCACAGCTATAGCAGCTTCTTTTAGGCCCTCTTCTGTTGGTTGAGGCCCTGTCTTAGTCCATGTAGGCTGTTATAACAGAATACAATAGACTGGGTGAATTATAGACATCAAACTTGACTTCTAAGAGTTCTGGATTGTTGGGAAGTCCAAGATCAAGGTATGAGAAGATTCAGCGTCTGGTTAAGTACTCCTTTCTGGTTCATTGGAGGCCATCTTCTTGCTGTGTCTTTAAATGGTAGAAGGGGCAAGAGACCTCTCTGGGGTCTCCTTTCCAAGAATAGCAATCTCATGCATGCCACCATGCTGGGGATTAGATTTCAATACATGAATTTTTGAGGGGGGCCATGCCTATCTAGTCCACTGCAGGTCCTGAGGATAAAGTTTCTGTGATGCTTTCCTGATGCATGCAGTTTGTACTGTGTGAGTTTAGGCCCTTTGTGTCTTCAATGATTAGATAAGCGCAGCATTGGTGAGAAGTTGATTAGCCTCTTTCCTCCCTCAGTCTCAGGACTGTTACTGAGATCCCCAGCTCATAAGATAGAATTTTCCTCTGTCCTGTTTCAGTATATTGGAAGCTAGCCTTGATTGATCTTAATGTCTATCTGCCCCTGTCAAAGTGAACACTGTTTCT
Organism: Mormoops blainvillei; assembly: GCA_004026545.1. NCBI lineage: Eukaryota > Metazoa > Chordata > Mammalia > Chiroptera > Mormoopidae > Mormoops > Mormoops blainvillei. The sequence continues at coordinate 215,932 of PVJD01001974.1, read as the reverse complement.
CTCTTTTGATCTCTGTTTATTCCTTGCAGCCCACAGTGCTGTTAATCACCTGCATTGCCCTAAGTGGCATGACTGCCAGGTGGCCTGATGGAGCCTGACTTGGAACCTAGGGAAGGAGAAGGATTGCTTCTCTCTGAGCCATTTTTCTCAAAATGGACTTATTAACCGAAATAGAAAATTATCCTTAGTCCATTTTTACCCAGCGTTAAGGTGGACAGAACCTGTTGCTCACTCTATTTCTATTCTATATTGGTAATCTGGGGGCCAGAATAATAGGTTATATTATAATAAACTCTTTTCTGCTTACTAATATCCCAAAAGTAATCTGGGAAAGTGGTCATCCCTCCTTTTTACCCTTGGATGACTGTTTCATCACCCTGCAATCAGAGTGAAATTAGGAAGCAGAGAAGAGTAAGAGGGAACAATTTTCAGGCCTGGGCTCTGCCCTTCCCAACCCCATTACTACCCCATTACCAACACATACACACAGAGTTTGGCAAGTTTCTAATTTTATGTATGGTATACAAAGGGAGGAACCGCCTAACGAATCCACTGGAGTTTATTTATAAAAAACTGTGAATTTATTCTTACATGCTTAAATTTCAGTCACCTTCAAAGTACTCTCCATTTGATGTAATACACCTATCGAGACCTTTATTCCAGAGCTCCAAACAGTTTTTGAACTCGTTGATTTTAAGGCCTTTTAGTGCTTCTGCCATTTTTTGTGTCACCTCTTCCACACCAGCTAAATGTTTCCCTTTAAGGACTCTTTTCATCTGGGGGAAACAAAAAAAGTCACTCGGGGCAAGATCAGGTGAATAGGGAGGCAGGGCATAGAGGTCATGCCCTTTTTGGTCAAAAACTGCTGAACACTCAGTGCAGTGTGAGCAGGTGCATTTGTAAATCAAGAAATGGGCAAATGGGTTGAAAGAGTCTTCAAAAAATTCACTGAGACCAAATGCAGCCTCTCACAACACCAACTTTTACACTGATCTACATGGGTTCCTAGAATATTTGCCTAGTGGGGGAAGTCTTTACTACAAGGGGCCCACCCTCCAGAAGATAATTCTGTTTCTTTGGGTCCCCCCTCATATGAGGGTCCTTGGTGTATGGTATGTATGACATGGGGGTACAGAAGATAGGCTCTGTAGGAAGACTGGGTTTGAATCCCAACTCCCACATTCATGAGATAGTTCTACCACGAATAAGTTACTTAAACACTTTCTACCTCTATTTCTTTATCTCTAAAGTGGGTGTAATAAACTGGTTGAGATGTAAAGTGCTTACCAGTTTACCTGGCACAGTATAATTTCTTGATCATGCAAACTGTTAATATTACTTAAGACTCAGCTCAGGGGATTTCCTCTCCATGAAATAGTCCATCACTGAGCCCCATAGGTGCTTGCACAAGTGAACGCTCAGACACATACCCTCTTTTTTGAGTTTGGTGCTTCACATGGTCTCTCTTCATAGCATTTTGGGCACATCTCTCTATGGAATTTTACAGGTACCAATGGCATGTCTTTACATGCATTCCTCTTCTGTTATTAGATAAACATTTTGAGGTAAGGGATTATATTTTTTCACCTTTGTGTTCTTAACAACAAACACAGTAGCTAGTACATAGAGTGTTTAATAAATATTTAACCAAACATGGTAATGAATGGTTGATGCCTGAAGACTTTTAAATAACTATGCCTTAGGTCAGCGGTCCCCAACTTTTTTGGCACCGGGGACTGGTTTCGTGGAGGACAATTTTCCACAGACCGGGGGTGGGGTGATGGTTTCAGGATGATTCGGGCACATTACATTTATTGTGCACTTTATTTCTATTATTATTACATTATGATGTATAATGAAATAATTATACGAGTCACCACATGCTAAGGTTAGCATGTGGGATTATCAAAACTGTGACTGAGACAAGTGCACAGTGCAGGAAAAAGGGGTGGATGGCAGTGGTAAATAAAATAATGGGTGAGCCACGCAGACTAAAATAGATGCTGGATTCTGACTTAAAGCCCACCACCAGATGCAGCTGTACAATTGAAGTGCATCAAGTCACTTGCCACTATAAAGTCTGCCATCAGATGCAGCTTAATTGCCACTTGCCACTCACTGATTGCGTTTTTATATGCATCTGCAAGCAATTGATTTATTATGGTCTCTGTGCAGTCAAACCTTCTGCTAATGATAATCTGTATTTGCGGCCACTCCCCAGCGCTAGCATCACCACCTCAGCTCCACTTCAGGTCATCAGGCATTAGATTCTTGTAAGGGGTTGCAACCTAGATCCCTCGTACGCACAGTTCACAGGAGGGTCCAGCCTCCTGTGAGAATCTAATGCTGCAGCTGACCTGACAGGAGGCAGAGCTCAGGCGGTAATGTGATTGACGGAGGGCCGCTGTCAATACAGACGAAGCTTCTCCAGCTCACCGCTCACCTCCTGCTGTGCGGCCCAGCTCCAAACAGGACAGGGACAGTATTGTGGGGACCCCTGCCTTAGGTGACTAAAAAAACATTGGTTTTTTTCACCCCTTAAGCAACAGATGGACAATAACCCCAACTTCTATATGCACTCTTTCTGTCTTCTGAGTAACCAGACGGATAGGGCTTCTCTGTAGTCAGAATCGTGGCCAGGTAAATTAATCACTATGTGAAAGAAAAATAAGACTCCTATAACCCTATACAAATTCATAATAAATGATAAACTACTCATATCTTTGAAAATACTACAGTTCTGTGGGTGATCAATAGTTTAGAAATGTGGGCAGATTCTGATATACTGTCATTGGAGATCTGAATTTTAAGTCTGAGGTAATTCCTTTTATCCCATTGTTTCTCCCTTGCTTTCACCCTAATTTCTCTCTCTGTTCCATAGCCAAATTTCAATATTGTCCATAGTTCATGCATTTCCTCATTTCCTATTCACCCTACTCCAGCCTGATTTCTGGGAGTTTATGCTAACATAGCCATGACTTTTACTCCCTCTTTGCTATATTCAACTTTCCAGTCCTTGTTTTACTTACTTCTCAACAATGTTTGACTTTGCTGTCCTTACCTTCCTTCATTGGCTTCCCTCACACTGTTTTCTCCTGGTCATGTTCCTACTTATCTGGGAGCTATGTCTTAAAATTCTTTTTAGACATATGTTCTCCCAAGGCTAAGTCCTAGGCCTTCCCCTCTTCCCACTCATTTTATATTTTCTCCCTGGATGAAGTGTCAATGTCTTTAGCTTTTATAATTCTTTTTACTTTGATAGTCTCCAAATGTCTGTGTCCAGGCTAGACCTCACCTCCAAGTTTCAGACCCACAGTCTCACTGTGAACTTGACAAATTCAGTTGACCTAAGCCACCTCAAGTTCAATATCTTCAACGTGATCCCTTGCGCTTCTCATCTAAATCTATCATCTACACAGTTGCACTAGTCAGACATTTGAGAATCGCCTTTGACATCTTTCTCCAACCTCCAATATTTATTTGTTACTGCTTTTAGAATTTTAAAATGGGAGCATCCTTGAATCAGTTAACTTTTCTCTGTTTTTACTGATAATTCTGATTTCATCATTTTTGGCCAATGCTACTGCAGTATTTTCTAAATTGCTCTGGTTGCTACCACTCTGCATCTCTCCAAAGTGTTTTCTAGAGTGGCAGCCAGGTGACCGATTCCTAAGTGCAGCTCTGCTCATGTTACCGCCCCCCCGGGTCCCCTACCACATTCTCTCAATGGTTTTCCCCTTCTTATAGGACACAGAATTAGACCTTTAACACCGTCTACAAAAACCTGAGTGGAACACTTCCTCTCTTCACCCACCTCTTCTCCCTCAGACCCCCCTCACTCTGACTTCAGCCCCTCAAACACCCATGTTTCATGTTGCCACAAGTCCTTTGCAAAAGCTGCTATTTCTGCCTGACTCTGGAATATTTTTTATGCCATCCCTTTAGCTACTTTACCATAAGCTCATAAGATATTTTCATTAAGTCCCCAGGAGAATTTTTTAAATGTTAAGGTCCCCCAACCCCAAAAAACCCCTCTTGGGTTTCTCTTGATCTTTTTGTGTTATTTTATTTTATTTTGCTTTAATATGAAAGGCACAATGAGCCGTGCTATGCACCATGTTCCCTTCTTGCCACAAGCTTCTCGAGTGTCCACATTGTACAGTGGTTTCTGGCTCAGACTCTGGACCTAAATGAACTGTGTCTGAACTCTAGTTCCTGTGTTCACCAGCTGTTGATCCTTGTAATGTTACTTACCATTTGTGTGATTTCATTTTTTCATTTATAAAAGTGAAATAATAATAATACTTATTCTTAAAGAGTTGTAGTGAGAAGTAAATGAATTAACATATACAAAGCATTTAGAATACTGTCTGGTGCATAACAAGAACTGAATAAAAATTGGTATTATTATTATTTCCCATCTCATCACAGCTTGAATTGCCTTGTGAAAGCAACTTTTGGGTCTTTATTATATGGATTCTTGACTCAAATCTCCATTTTACTTTGCATGTAATAACATACATAGTATTTGAAAAATAGTTTTGATTAATATTTAAAGTCAGATTCTAAAGAAATACAGTAGGCTCCCCATGGTAATGATAGACATGTCATATTAAAGTAGGAGAGATGTTATTTGTAGGACTAGCTGTAAAAGCACTGGGACTTGCTCCATAGAACTGAATAATCAAATCAACAACAGAAAGTATCTTTGAAGCAAGGGTTTATCTATACTCACACCTCAACAGAAACAGGACTGCACACCATAGTTAGATAGAATCCAGGATTAGAGGCACGTTATAGTATTAACACAGGCAGTGCCTTCCACATTCGTTATATGAAATTAGCTATTTTCTTACATATTTTAATGAATTTCATTTTTATCTTTGAACACTAAATAAACAGAAAAAAAACTAACCCTGAATTGCAGTATTCCCACAATCAATCATATAAAAAACATGAGCAAAGAATACGGTTGTTTCTTACATTTTAAACCTTTAAAATGATCTTCTACTCTCTGAACTTTTTGTATTTCGGGGAAAAAAATGATCTTATCCCAAATCACAGATGTCTCCGTAGCTACAGACTCTACCAGCAGAATAACAAGTGGGTTCTCCAGATTATGCTGCATGTGTTCATTTATTTAGAGCTTTCCTGCAGAGCGTTGAAGCAGCCGATGCCTTTGTTGTACATCCTGTGGTTATATCTGAACAAATTAGGTGAGCTTCTCTTACCGTCTCCCCCCCGCCCAAAGCTGGTCAATGTAACAGGCTCCCAGACTGAAACAAAATAGGAATTCATTTTTACTCCGCGTCCGCTTCAGAAGGCTCTCAGGCAGAAACGCAGATGACTACTTTTCTTTTTAAAAAGAAATCGCCATCTGTTTTGCGTAAGGAGAAATATTCAGGCCCCATATAATTGTGTTAAGTATTTTTGGTTTAGGATCTTTCGACCACAGATTGCCCTTGGTATTTCTTTAAAGGCCCGGCTATTAACAGAAAAACAGAATGGGAAAGAGGCATGTTTTTGTCTGAAAACCTTAAAAGGCAAAACTGGACTTAAGAGCTAGCCCTATAGAAAATGGTGTTAAAAACAAAGCGAACAGTAAGAGATTGAAAATCTTGGGATGATCCCCACAATTCCCTTAAGGATTTAACTTAGTAGCATCACTATTTATGAATTTGTGTAATAATGGTGGTTTGATTTTACAGAATATGCTCTCAGAGTAATTTTCTCACCTCAGGTCATGTGTTTTCAGCTCCTGAAGTGCCCTCGATCGTTAGTCACGTTGGGAAGCTGGTTTAACTCTTAGGCCAATCAAGGCTGATTTGGATGAAATGAATGAAAGCATGTACAAGCCCTTTGAAAGTACAAAGCACTCTACAAATGCAAAGTGGTTTTGTTGCTATTAAATTACTGATGAAAATCTTGAGGTGGCTTTTACAAACACTCACCTTCACTGGAAACCACTGAATAACAAATGTGCACATGAAAAAAATGACAAATGTTCCCATCATGATGTTCATTGCTTAGAGGTGTACTTCAGACCTCACAGTGTTGCCTGAGCCACTTGAGGTTTGAGAATCTGTGAGGTTATAGCCAAAAGCCATCAGGTCTTGAACAAGAAGACTATTTTGAGTAGCCATTTCACTGTGCCACAATGCAGTTTATTGCACTTTATTTTCCCAATGGGATAAAGTACTGGGAAACTATAGTACGATCAGTTCTTGGACTTTTTGTGGAAAACACAATCTAAAATGTCCATGCAGCTGGACATCATCAGACCTAATCTATTTAATCATGACATAGGACATCTTGGTTACCAATAATATTATGGTTACCATTTTGATGGTTGTTATGGCCAGGACTGGTCTTTTAAAAACTGAGGCCTGCTCCCCCGCCAATATCTCTAGGTATATCACCCAAACTCAGAGATCCTTGAGATTACATTTACATTAAAGTGCTTTCCAAAATGTTACATGGAAATTACTATTGTTATGGGCTGAACTATGTCCCTCTCCAAAATTCATATATTGCTGTTCTAACCCCCAGGACCTCAGAACATGAATGTGTTTGTAGATAAGGTCTTTACAGAGGTAGCTGAATTGAAATGAAATCATTAGTATGGATCCTAATCCCATATGACTATGTCCTTACGAGAAGAAGGAATTTGGATACAGGCTCCTACAGAGAGAGCTCTGCCTCCCGACCACCTCTGGACTCGAGCTGCAATGCCAATTCTTCCCTGGGTCTTTGGCCTGCTGGTCTGCCCTACTGACTTCAGACTTGCCAGTCCTCACAATTTGGTAAACCAGTTCCTTAAAATAAATCTCTTGCTCCGCACACCCTATTTGTTCTGTGCCTCTGGAGAACACCGGCTAAAACAACTATCTATAGACATTTACATTCTTAGAAAATACGAGTACAAACAGCCCTAAATTATACATTCGAGTTTAGTGACTGAGTGAATAGATTTTGGAGTCATACTCATGGGTTCAAATCCTGGCTCTGCCACATTCTGTACTATGTCTTTGAGCAAACCACTTCACCTCTCAGTTTCCTCATCTGTAACATGGGGAATAACTGGACTGCAGTGAGAACTTAAAGAGTAAAATGCTTTTACAACATTTAGCAGAGTGTACTATCATATCATAAGCTCTCAACTTATGCTAATTATTAGTATCATTACTGTTACTATTTATATATTGTTTCAGTTAGGATTCATGGTTGTGGGTATTAGGAAATAACCAAGGCTAATATAAATACAAAGGAATTTAGTGAAAGATGGTTGGGAGCTCACAGATACCCTGAGAGTGTCAGAGAACCAGGCTGTGAAGTCACAAAACCAAAAATCATTACCGAAATGGATATCACAGAAGGTCCTATGAGCGCCCACCGCTCCTGCCCGGACGCCACTTCTGCCTTTAACACCCTTAATGCCGGAGGTCAGAAGGGCCACCAGAATCACTCCAACAGCTGCTGTTACGACACTACTTTTGTCATGATCGATTCGCAATGTTCCTTTCCTTCTTACCTCGCCAATTTCTGATTTGATTTTTGCAATGACTGTGAGCAAATGGTAGAACCAAGGTCTGTCTCATGCTCAGATTCAAGGGGTTCTGGGAAAATAAATATTACTTTGAATTTGATACTTTGAATTTGATAGCAAGAGGTAGGCTCTGCCTTACAAGATGGAGGGATCCGTAGATGTAAGAGTGCTGGGTGTTCAAAAAGTGACAAATATTCGCCACATGTATGAATGGACATTTAAAATCAGCTGACCACTTGTCACAGAAACTCTTTACTTTACTTGTATTTATAACAATTATTTTCTAATCTTCTCTCATTCTTTCCCAACCCCTGCTACCTATAACTCCCATATTCTTACCCCTAAACTCCCTAACCTCTTTGTCTGTATTGAGTTGTTGAGGAAATTTGGTGTGACAGGTGTCACATGAATGTCTAAAGTTATTTCATTACCTATGATGATATTTCATTACAATTGCAAGGTAAAAACATCTCATTACAAGAGAGAATGGCATTAATTAGCATGAATTTTGGAACTGGAAAGAATGGAGTTTGTATCTTGTGATCACTGTAATGTTTCTCATCTTTGTCTTCATCTTTGCAATGGGTAAACAGAAGTAACAATAAGTTACTGACCCTGAAGGATGCCAGTGAGAACTGGACATAATGTGTTGTAGGATGTATTGTAATAATAGTATATTATATGATGTAATGTGGAGCTAGACAGAGTGGGGACAAACCTATTGTAATCATTCCTCAGCCTTAAGGGGCAACAAAAAGACCAAAAAAAAAAAAAAACCCCCAATTTTTAGATCTAGTGTTATCAGGTTTGTATCCACAGAAAAACAACAAATAATTGTAAATTATTTCTCCATGGTTCCTTTTTTGCTGGGTGACTTTCTTAGTGAACATTACATGATGGAGACATTCTGGATAAAAGAACCAGTTTTTTTCTTTTTCCAAGGCATTTTTAAGATTTATGATCTGCCAAACCACACTAGTAGCCTCATCACACGAGTAGCACAAAGACCATCTTACCTAGGATAGGTACTTTCCAGCTACTAAATACAACATTTTCCCAGTTTTCCTTTTGTTCTTAGGACAAATGCAGCTAGAAAGGGCATGACAGATGGGACTGAGTGAGTACTTAATTGGCTATGGTCAGTCACGAAATCTTTACCTAAAATTTGGTCCTGGAAGAGTGTCTTTGGAGACCAAATTTTGAGGAACAGAGGATGTTCTAATAATATGGCAAACTGACTTTCCTAAATACTTGAATTAGATAGTTATCTTAAAATTTTTTTCTTCTATTTTTTCATTCCTTTGCCAGAAAATTTATTTAATGAGAACTTGTCAGTTTCTGCTATGAGCCAGGCACTTTGTTTGGTGCCCAGGGATAAAAGGAGGAGTGGCAAAGACAGGACCTCTTTATTCTCGGAGTTTATAGACCAGTTAGGGATCCAGAACTTAATCAAATTCAGTCTCTTTGTTAAAAGAAACTGTTCACTCAATTCATTCATTGAATAATTATTTATTGAGTGTCTACTAGCTGCTGAGCAGTGTGATACGTGTTAATTAATAATGGCCACATTTGTCGCATGCGGACGATGTGCTAGGCCCTATACTAGCTGTTCTACATGTGTTTAATACTCACAACAAACCTGGAAAGCACACATATGTTATAGGTGGAGAAACATTAGGTTTAGAAGGGTTAAGTAACTTGTTTAAGGTGATATAACTAGAAAGTGGAATAGCCAAGGGGTCTGCGTGAAACTCAACTGCTGTTCTGTAGCCTCTCAGAAGTCCATTTGGACTCACTCAGCTGATGAACCAAATGACTAGATCAATTTAAGTGTACAGCAGGAGAATTACTGCTCCCTCAGGGCCCTTGATGTATCTGCATTAACGGTGCTAACAATTTCTATAAATTAGGAAAACAGCAATTAGGCCTACTGAGTTGAAATTGAGAGGCAGAAATGGTATTGTAATAGTTATAGCCACAGATAGAGAGGCGAAAGCCAGAGAAAGAAATGTTTTGCCTTGCTCGATGGCCCCAGCAAATCTTTAGGCCATATTGTTTTTCTGTTTTAGTCTCTGACAGTGTCAACAATTCTATCCCCCACCCTTTAATTCTAAGATTATTTTCATTTGTGAAAGCCAAGTTGCTTCATTCTGAAAGCATGTGATCAAAGTCAGGAAAAGCACAGTGGAAGCATATGAGATAAAAGTGAACTTAACCAAAGACATCTAGACACACAAACAAGTGTTCCTTGAGTTTGAAGATGATACTTCTATGCTACTAGTGCTGAACAAAAGGAACTCTGGGTGTCAGAAAGCCCAGATGGCCAAGTGGAAATTGCTCCAGCATGTTCAAGAAAACCAGATCTCACATTGGCAATAGGGGAAAGCTAAGAAGCACCCAATTTTCATCTGGAGTCTAAGAAAAACTCAGCAATTGGGAGCACCAGGTACCTTGGAAAGTCAGGGTGACAAGTGTTCAGCAACAGGAATTTCTTAACTTAATCAAGGTATATCCACACAGTGGAACATGATGCAGTGGTACAAAAAAAAAAAAAAAAAAAAAGGAAAGAAAAAGAAAAAGAAAAAGAAGAGCTCTATGATAAGATATAGCAAAATACCCAAGATATATTGTTCAGGGAAAATTCAAGGTGCAGAATGGAGAATATGGGATGCTACTTTTGTTAAAAAATATATATACTTATATTTGCTTGTGATATTATGATTTATAATAAGAAATATATACTTAGTCTTTCCTAGCTCACAGCTCCCAAAACCCTTGGAATTTCCTGAGTAATAAGAGCAAGGGAGCATTTTTGTCATAATATTTGGTCTCTGATCCTCAGTTCCAGAAATTGCTTCAGAGCCATTAAGGTGAACCAGGTATTTTTTTATTCATGACAAGCCCATTTCCACTACGACTAAGTTTATGTTAATCAGGTGACTTTTGGAAATCACCCAAAGATAAAGATTAGGAGAATCAACCATGAATGGAGTGTTAGAACTTTCAGTCCCACCCCCTGATTCCCAGGAAGAAGAAAAGGACTAGAAGTTGAACTTATCAGCTGTAATCAATGATATAATCAACCATGCCCATGTAATGAAGCCTCCACAACACCCCCAAAAGGCAGGGTTTGGAGAGCTTCCAGGTTGGTGAACACGTGGAAATTCGGGAAGAATGATGTGCAAAGGCCATGGGAGTTCTGTGTCCTTTTCTTATGCCTTGTCTTATGCCTTGAGTACATCTCTCCCATCTGGCTGTTCCTGAGTTATATCCATTTATACTGAAGAATAAGTAGGTGATCTAGTAAATAAAATGTTTCTCTGAGTTCTGTGAGCCATTCTAGCAAGTTAGTTGAATCCAAGGTAGAGTTTGAGGGAAACTCTGATTTATATTTATTCAGTTGGAGATACAGCCTGGGCTTGCCAGTGACATCTTGAGTTGGGGGTGTCACTAGAACCTCCAATTTGTAGTCAGTTGGTTAAAAGCACAGGTAAAAATTGGGCCTTGTGATTGGCCTCTGAAGTGGAGGGTGGTCTTGTCGGACTGAGCCATTTACCTGTGGAATCTGATGTTATCTTCAGGTAGATGGTAATAGAAATGAGTTGAATTCTCAGACACCCAGCTGGTATTTGGAGTATTGTTTGTTGGTGTGGGGTAAACCCCTTCCACGCATTGGAGGACAGAACCTAAATATCTTTACATACAGGGACCCCAGAAGGATAGCTAAGGAAATAAAGGAATTATAAAGAGGAAGAATGAATTTAGAAGAAAATGTATGTGTGGTGAGGCTTCCTAATATTTACCTTTTAATTTTGTTTTTGTTTTTTAACTATGTAAATGCATTACTATTAAAATAATTTGAAAATAAGGTGGTACAAAACACTCAGCTGATAAAAGGCTGGTGTCCAAAATATACAGAAAACCCTTAACACTCAATGCTAATAAAACAAACAACCCAATTAAAAAATGGGCAAACGATCTGCACAGATGCCTCACCAAAGAAGATAGATGGCAAAAGGATATATGAAAAGATGCTCAACATCATATGTCTTTACAAAATTAAAATAGCAGTGAGATACCAGTAAATACCTATTAGGATGACTAAAACACTAATAACACCAAATGACAGCATAGATGTAGAGCAAAGGAACTCAGTCATTACTAGTGAGAATATAAAATGGAATAGCCACTTAGGAAGGCAGGTGGCAGTTTCTTACAGAACTAAACGTATGACACTACTCAGCAATTGTGTTCCTTGGTGTTTACCAAAATGAGTTGAAAACTTATGTTCAAACAGAAACCTGCACATTAATGTTTACAGCAGCTTTATTCATAATCACCAAAACAAGAAGAAACAAAGATATCCTTTGATAGGCAAATGGATAATCTGTGGTATATCCATTAATGGAATATTATTCAGTGCTAAAAAGAAATGGGCAATCAAACCGTGAAGACATGGAAGAATGAGATCCCTTGACCCTTCCATCATGTGACAACACAGCAAGAAGACAGCTGCCTATGAACTAGGAAGTGGGCCCTCACGAGACATTGAATCTGCCAGCATCATGATCTTGGACTTTCCAGCCTCCAGGACTGTGAGAAATAAGTTTCTGTTGCTTATAAGCCATCTAGTTATGTTTGAGCAGCTCAAATGGACTAAAACACTTATGATTCTAATTATATGACATTCTAGGTGTTTCCAGATTGAATGTCCTATCTGCTACTTAACATGATCAAAATGGTTCACCATAAGACTCATCATTATAATAGAATATTATAGAGCAAAAGAATGCCCTAAAATGCCTCAAAGAACAGGCTACATATATTCACGAATCAGAAATAACATTGGTCATCTCAACAGCAATATTGGAAGCTGGAAGACACCGAATCATGCTTTCAAAAGTGAGAGGAGAGTTGATTTCTTACATAGGAGTTTCTATACATAAAAACTCAATAAAATGCCAGGAGAGAATATAGGTATTGTCATACCTGCAAGGTATCTAAAAGTTATCTCCCCTGTAGCCACTCTCAGGATATAAATTAAGGAAGATGATTCTGTGGGATTCAAGAAACAGAGGCTCCCATGCCAAAGACAGACGAAAAGTCCCTCAGATGATGTGAAAGCAGATCCTGCTAGGATGGCAGCGTAGGCAGACAGGGAGAGCAATCTGTCCCAACCACAGTGAGAGAGCGCAGAGTTCTCAGAGCAATGCCCCTAGGAAGACTAATTTGATAGAGCACCTGTGTGTTGGAGAAGAGATATACACCTAGAACAAAGAATTTGTGGATAGTTTAATAATGGAGAAGAGGCAAATTTGTATAGGGGAGCGAATTCAGTCTTAGAATACCAAAGAGTTCAGCTGTGAACAATGTTCTCAGAGTAATAATAATGTGATCATTGAATATCAGTATAACCAAGAATTGTCATGTAACAAGAGATTATGTTAAAAATATTAAATATTTACCAACTTCTCTGGTATGGGCCATAAACCAAGGCATACTGGCCACTGGGTGATGCTGAAGGCACCCTGCTGTGTCAGGCATTATACTGTTTATTGTCAAATCATGGGAGGAGACTACCTGAGGGTGCTAAGGGTGGGGCTGGGTTTGTGAAGTAGAAGTTTCACTTGGGAACCTCAAAGAAGTCACTATTTTCCAGTCTAAAGGGGAGATCTTCAATATGTAAATACTCGTCAATACTGGTTGGTCATTAGCCATCAATGTTAGAAAGATGAGGGGGAAGGACATGTGTGTGGGGGAGTTGGGGAACGTGGGATCATGTGAAAAAGTGTATAATGTATAAACCTGAAAAACCAAGAAGTAACATGACCAGTGATGCTATATTTAGAAATGTGAGGGCAAATAACAGAACAAACTAAGAGAGTTTTAATCAGTTACCACTGGTTAATGGAAATGGAGGGAGATGAGGTATAGAGGGGGACAAGGGGCTGCTGTTTTTATAACAGGCCTTGGAAAACTATTGAATTCTTAAACCACATACGTGCATTACATATAAAAATAAAAATAGAAAATGAATGCTGACTATGTACCAGGCTCAATGGTATTTCGGGCTAAATATTATCATTCCCATTTTACTGTAAGAAAGCGAAGGTAATTGATGGGACTGGTGTCTTTTCTCCTATACTGCTTCACCTATCAATGTGGGAAGGGGAATATTTTTTTCTAAAATATATTGTAAGACAAATTCAAAGCATTTATAGCAATAGGATTTCTGAAACCATGAACTTAAATTAATTAAAGATAGATCTTGATTAACCTTAAAGTTAGCAAAAATTGAATTATGTACTTGATTATGATAGAAATATCAAAGGAATCACTTAGTGTGAACTCCCCTGAAATGTGTCTTAAACTCACTGTCAGAGAAAACGTTGAAGGAGAAGGATCTTTGAATGAATTCATGATTACTTTCTTATAGTTTTTAGTAGTCCTGGCTTGATTGAAATCATTGGAAAGAAACTGGATCTAGAAGTATACAAGGAAAGATTTCTGACTCTCGTATACTTTCTCTTCATTAAATAGTATGAGGAAAGAGCTGAACGAAACATCCAATATAAGCAAAGCCAAATGTACAAACCAAAAAAGTGGGTTTGTCAAAATATTAATCAAGCAATAGGGAAATTAAAATGTACTATGTGTTCAGAAGAAAATAGTATCCTACAGAAGACAAAATTATATGATAAAATTAAAACAAAGAGAATCAATAATTTCTCTTGGTATTTGGTTTGAATGGATTTAAAATTGTTTTGTTGAGGAAACATAATGGACATATTTGGTCTCAAATTTAAGGATGAGATGAAGATTACGTGAGGAAGATTACTTTATTCGACTAGTTCTGGAAATAACCTTGTGATTATCCGGTTCACGATTTTCCTATCTGACACTAGGGCAGACACCTATAGATTTGATTCTGTTTTTAACCATCATGGCATCGTATCTGTTGAGTTAATGACTGCAGAACCCAGAATAGCACTGATTTTCCACAGAGCTGTGAAGTTTGCAAAATCAGCATAATGTCTGATTTATACACATTTCCTAAAATATGAGAAGGAACTTTTATCTCATTCCATTTCATTTATTCCTTCACTCAACAAATCATTACTGAAGGAATTCCCTGCAGAAACCTCTCAGTTGGGCTACATTTCCTGAAAACTAGTGCAGGAGAAACCAACTTTCTTTTCTCAAATCATATGGAAGTGAAGTATCCACATTGCTGGATCATGAAATGTTTCAGCTAGCAGGCAATGAGATGACCATAAACCCAGAGTTCATTTGTCATCAGTGTCATCAGGTTCATAGCACTCTGAATATAATGGAAAAAAAAGTGATTATTTTCCGGGATGGCATATACACATATGTTAGTTAACGGCTTACAAAAGAGTAAAAAGTCTTTACAATTTTAAGTGACAAGTTTTGCTTTTTCTGGAGCCCACTGTCCTGACCTCCTATTACTATTGTGATGTTAAGAAGGCATTAACATTTACGAGTACTTATCTGTGTTAGACATTTCCTTACGGCAACTTCATGAGGTAAGTATAACTGTCTCTTTCACAGGTGAAGCAAAAGAGGCGACATAATGACAATCTGCCCTGGGAGCAAAGTTGAGATCAAACCCAGAGATGTTTGTAGCATCTACTATGCAATGGAGGAGTTGGCCAGTAGGGCTTGTTATCTTTGTAATAAATTAAGGTCAGATATATTAAAATACACACATAAATATAAATTACTTAAAGAAACATATATTGAAAAGCCAATCTTTAATAGATTGAGATATATATTCATTAATGAGTGTCTTAAAATCTCATTTTATATATATATATATATATATATATATATATATATATATATATAATCCAGGCCCAAGAGGGAAATATTTTAAATAATGAGAAAATAAAAACTGATGTTAAGTAATTTTTTCAGACAGTTTAGCTGAGACCAATAAAGCCTATTGCAGTCATTTCGCAAATGAGCTTCCTATACTCTCTGAAGAAGTAAACAAAAATGTATTGTAAAAGTATATTGAAAAGTATAGATAATTTTACCATTAGCATTTTCACAAACACAAAGTCAGAAAGCATTCTTAAAGTTGGTAAACAACTCAGAAACAAAGAAAGCACTACAAGTGAGAAACAGTAAGGGGTGTGTGTAAACCTATTCTGACATTATTTTTATAATTTTGATGAGACAAATATATCACAAAGACCGAGGTCTAAGGTCTGAGAATTAGTATCAGAGTTGTGATTCAAACTCCATGCTCTTCCCTCTATTCCATTTTGATCTTGATTAGAATCATATGTAATTTTTCTAATGAGACACATATTTTCTTGTTTCTCCAGGTCAGAGCTGTTGGACCCAAGGTTTACTTTGTTTTCTTTCCTTGGCCTCTGCAATACCACACTCCCTGGTTTTCTTCCTATGCCTCTGGCTGCTTCTTCCTTGTCTCCTTTCTATTCTCATCTTATTCTATCCAATCATTAAATATTGGAGTTCCTCAGGCCTCCTAAATCCTCATAATTCCTGACTTTGCATTACCTGCTTGGGGATGCTTTCCCATCCCTATAGTTATAATTATCATCAAAATATTCAGATGATTCACAAATTTATATCTTTAGGGTAGACCTCTCTCTGTGCTCCATATCTGTGTCATACATCAATAAGTCCAAAATTAAACTTGTGATCACCTTTTTGGTTCCCATTCAGAATCTTAAACATCTCCTGCTTCCCATTTTTGGCAAATGGCATCCTGTTCATTTACTTGTATTAGCAAAAAAGACCTGGAAATAGGTCTAGGAGTAACTTTTTGTTCCCCCATCTTTATCATTCATACTGAACCCTTTATCAGGTCTCATCTACTTTTACCTTCTAACTCTTGCATCAATCTACTTCATCCCATTTTCATCCTGGTTTAAGCCAGCAACCTCTCACCCTGGTCTATTCTGATATTTTTGGCAAAATGGTTTATTTGCATTCTCCACCTGCATCAACTTATTCTCAACAATACAGCTATAGAATGATTTTTCAAACATAAATCTTACCATGTGACTCCTTCCATCAGTTCAAAAATTCTCCAGTGGTCCACCATTCTTAGGATAAAGAAAAAACTCTCGATAGATCTTACAAGGTACGTCTTCTGCCTACATCCCCAGCTTCCACTCATACCATGGTCTTTTATTTTTTTTCTCTTGCTACTACAACCTCCTGTTTGCCAAGATTCCCTTGACAAAGGTCTTGGATTTAATGTACTCTCTGCCTGGAATGTGCACTCTTCTCTTCTTTGCCTAGTTAACTCCTTATTCATTCTTTAGATCTTTAAACAACACATTCTTAAGAAAGCTCTCTTGACCTCCCTAAATCCAATTCCCTTAATTTACACTTGAATAGCACAAATAGCTTAATTTACCCTTTAATAGCACCGTTAAATGTTTCCTTTTTTTTAAATGAAATTAAGAGGTGTTCAATTAAATTCATATGTAAACTTCATTAGTTTTAAAAAATTTTAAAGCATATAAGAATTATGTTACTTTTTTTACAATGTTTACCTTTAATGGTGTAAGTCCCTGATAAGTGCCCCTCCCCCTCCCCGGCCTGGAAGCCCCATTAGGAGGACAGGAACCTTTCTACCTTGCCTCTCGGCTCTCCTCTCACACAGTCCCAGGTACCACCCCAACTACAGAATTGCCTACTGAAGTAATTAACTAGTTAACCAAACATTTCTGACTATTGGATGCCAATCCTAGAAACTACTTATGTTTTCAAGAGCAGATATGTAATTGTTCAGGGAAAGGAGGAGGTCACATATTTTGGTAAGATCAGATATAAATTCTAACAGTGTTGATAAATGATCAGGCACTGAGAGACACCATATAGACCAAGGGGTTCATTGATCTGAATACTGAGTGGTAGTAAAAGGCTGAAGATACCCCACTGACACAAAGATTTAGAGAAATTTTAAATACAGTCACGAAAATTATTTGTGCTAATGCCGAACTCAAAGGGATGTTGGC
Organism: Mormoops blainvillei; assembly: GCA_004026545.1. Lineage (NCBI taxonomy): Eukaryota > Metazoa > Chordata > Mammalia > Chiroptera > Mormoopidae > Mormoops > Mormoops blainvillei. The sequence continues at coordinate 198,364 of PVJD01001974.1, read as the reverse complement.
CTAAAACAGATCAGTAATTTTTATTTCAACTTAGGTACATACAACTTTCTCTATATGTTGATATTCTCCCTTTCAAATGATAAACAATCACCCTTTAATATTCCCTTGGTCTTCAGGGTGTTTTCATTAGCACAGCCTTTCATACCCTAACCATATAATAGCATGGTGCACGTGACCGAATATGGTGAAGGGCTTAGTTCCTTCTTCACATACCCAGGTTCAGCTCTTTTCTCTACAATCGCTGACCTGCCCCAGAGAAGGCGGCAGGAGGCAGGGCTGAGCACGGTGCTGTGAACTGGACGGCCTGATTCTCTGTTAACCAGCTGAATGCCTCTGGACTGCTCACATTTGGTATCTCATATCCAGAATTAGAGGATTGGGTTAATGATCCCATAGGTCCTCAGTTATCCTTAATATTCTTTTATTCTTCTCCTAGGAATTGCTTTCCTTCACTGTGCTTTATGCTGTCAACCAAAGTGCTTCAGTAACATAAAGCAAGAGCACCCAAACGCTGAGAATCTATGTTAAAAAAAAAAAAAGTCACTAACTTTTGAGTCAGAAAGATGTGGATTCAAAGTCTTTGGTACTAACTAGCTGCGAAACTTTGAGCTAGTTACTTACAGTTTCTGAGCCTTTGGTACCATATCTAGGGCTACCTCTGGCTTTATGAAGAGGTTCTGAGGATGATGTGAAATATGTACCACCTGCAAAGCACAATACCTGGCACATAGCCTACAATTCAACATTTATGTAATTAAAATGTTTATTTCTAAAAAGAGATAGTCTTTTTTTCTCCCTCTGACCCCATGTATGATCTCTAGTAAGCACAGACATTGTTTTCTGGTATGTACGAGATGTACCAGGCTCTGAGCCTCGTCGTGGACCCGGAGTCCATCAGTCATTGTTGGCCGTTCTTTGAATCAGACTAGCTGACAGAATCTTCAGTGAGGTCATTATTCTTCGCTTTGGAATGATTAGAAAGTCTGCAGGGGGTTCTCATGGCACTCGGCAAATTAGCAAAGGTCATCAAAACGAATCTACTTACTGAATTCAAGGGCTGAAAATCCTATCAAACCAGTGCTGTCATATTATATTTAAAATTTTTTACTGGCAATATTTCCATAACGGGATTAAGGTTTCTGTTTAAATTTGCTTCTTTGTTGTTGCATTTTAAATTCACAAATTTTAATGGCAAATCTACTTGTCTCCTGTCTGCAGACATCCCACAATGTGGGCATGTGTTTTTTTTCTAGTCTATAATTTCCTCATCTTTACTCTTTGTCTGTCCAAGTCCAAGTTCCTTCTCCATCAGGAAGCCATTCCTAAATTCTCTAACCCCTGATCTCAGATCTGTTCTACTCTCAACCCAGACCAATCCCTTACCCCCTTTTTTAATGTTGAGTAGTGTGATTTTGACCTTATTCAGCCCTGACCGAAAGCATTAAACAGGACAATTAGGCTTCTACACTTTCACAGATGCCCTTAATGACACTCATCTCTGCTTGGTTGATTCTCCAAGCTTGTGGAGCAACTGTCAACCAGCATGACAGACTGTCTACACCACAGGCACTTGCCAGATACTGCAAGCTCCTTACTTTCAATATTGCCATAAATAATGGTTGGAAGAAATACCTGAGGGTAAGGTAATTTATTTCTCTCCATACCCTGAATGATGGATTGAGCCAGACCACAATTTTGCTGGATCTTTCAGTGACATCATTTCAGATTAAATATAATTGCTTTACTGGATTGTACTTTGGTATTATGCCAACGGCCCACATTGATGGATTGTGTAAGAAAGAACTAGAGAAAACTCAGAGTTCTCTTTCTGGATACCTACTGGAGAAATAATACCATAAATTAGGTTTTGTCTTATGGAAAATTTGAATCTTATGACTTGGTTGTGTTTACTTAGCCCCGGAAAACTTAATGATAAATCTGGGGTCCATTTCTTTTAACTGTATAGTTTACCCCTAGCAACAGGTATGGCTTTATTATTTTTCTTCCCATAGTTTTCCTTTGCCCTGGTCACCACACCTGCTTACTTTAATCCTTTTGCATTGGAAGTGTTTTTTTGTAAAGTGCTTATTGTCTTTCATATAATGAGGTGGAGATTAAAAAATTCTTCATCTATTTCTTCAGGGAATTGTAGCAATTATAGCTTATAGACCATGATTTAGCAATTATTTCTTGCCTTGTGTTCCTCTTTCATTGTTTCATGTCAACATCTTGATGGGAAGCCAGAGAATAGCCTTAAGATTTTCTGGTAGCCCTCTAGCCCCTGCACACTGGCAGCACAGTAACTCGCTGAGTCTTTAAACCAGGCTTCTGCATGCAGGTTTGCTTCTAGGTAACTGCCTGCGCGCTTTGACCTTGGTGTCCTTGAGCCTCATAGGATTTCACTCTCCTCGTCTCTATATGAGGGAATTGGCCTAAATAAACCTCACTATCCTCTCTTGTTCTAAGATCTGTCATAAATGCTTGTGTTCTCTAAAAGGATTTTTGCCAGACACAGATATTTTAGGAAGGATCTGACTTAATAAACTACTCATAGGCAATACTGTGACCAGGTGGCCTATTTATTGCTGAGGATGGTCATGATGGAAGGGCTCTGTGCAAGGAAGATTTGCTCATTTTTCTATTAAACAAAGAATATGCTTTCAGACACTTCAGTTCAGAATGTAAGCTGGAAAAATAATTACAAGTGGGCAATAAAATTGATTTAGAAGGCCAGGGTCTTTTTTATAATTCTATAATTTTGTATATAGCAAGTGCTGATTTCAGTTCTTTTTTCACAAAGGAGGCAGTGGAATGCTGTAGAAGGGTCCTAAATTGAGAGATAAGAACTAGTTTCAGGTTTAACTTGGTCAATAATTGCATAAATAATTTCCGACTTTTGTGCCTTTAATTTTTTTATTAGTGAAATCAGAATAGTTATTTGTCTACATCTGCAAGGTGTTTTGTGAGGGTCAAGCAAGGCAATGCTAGTGAGTGCCTTTTAATAAGTACAAAGTGCCGTACAAACGCGGATCGCTGCGGTAATTTCCTGAGAGCGTGGCTGTGAGTCAGGGAATGATATCTGATGACTCAGTGGCTATGTTGGATTGCTTTTCTGACTAAACTGCATGATTTTGCCAGTTAGTCGTTAAGACTCTTGAAGTAATCTTAACTCTGACTGTTCCCCTAATTTGTGAATGACTCCAGAACACAGGAATTCTCCCCAAAATACCAACTCAGTGAAGTTGAGGACAAAGCTTTATCAAGATGTAGGTTCCACAAGGGCTGGGTTCATATTTGTTTTCTTCGCTGCATATAAAAGTTGTATCCAATATTTACTGACTGTATGGAGGAGAAGCTGGGTGCATGGCGAGCTAGCCCCCTGGGCTATGCGGTTTGCTCTTTTACCGTGTCACTTAGAAGGCTGGATTCTATGTTGTGCTTCTGAAAACTTGTAAATAACAAAACATAGAATTTTGCAATCATTTTGACACGCTTGTGTTAGATTGCTTGTTATCGACTTGGTACCACCACCCCAAGGACCACTGAAGAGATGCTAGAAACAGTTTTTCCAGACTCTCATTCTTCAGGTTAGAGCTTTCCAGGGAGAGGCATTGGTAGCAGATGTAGAAGATGGTGAAGTACAGGTTGTTATTTTCTGGAAGACATTGCTGCTAGAGGTGTGGGCCGATGTGAGATTTACAGTGCCTTCCTGGGGAGTTCTTGAGCTCCTCTACTGTGCTGTAGAGACAGAGGCACTCGGCTGGAGCTTCCCAGAGATCCTTGAGCATCGATGCCTTCCCTGCGCGAGGGCTCCGGACCAAAGTCGCAGAGGGTGATTTCTTTGCCTTCCGCTCTCCCGCTTTTCCTGTCTTTGTGCATGCTCTTAGTTCCCTATATTGAAACCCTTATTATTTCGTCTATATTGAGTAGCTCATATGTTTTTCTTGACAGATTCTTGACTAGCAAGAAAATCTGAAATATTAAATTTGGGAATGTTAAGGTTCAACTAAATGCATTTATATAAACAGAGCTATAGTTAGTACTTTGGGAAAAACTATAGTCGTTTTTAAAAAAATCCATTAAGATATTATTTAATATACTATTGCTTTTCAACATTCAGAAAAACCTTTGATCCCTAAGAGTCAATGACGCTTTCCAAAGAGTTTTATTTTGTTCTTTCAGGAGAACCTGGTTCAATGGATGCAAAGTTTCCTATAGCAAAAAGGACAGATTTTAAACGCCTGTAGTCCATAATTTAGTTTGGGCCCAGCCACTTTTCAACGCTGTACATTGGGCAAATGCATTTCACTTTTCTTGAGCTTTGTAACTGCATCAGCATGATGGAAGTCATGACAACCTTCTGACTTTCTTTTCCTATAAGTGGTTGTGGGACTCAAATGAAAATGTTTGAAAGCATTTCATGTATAAGTATATTATTATTCCCTAAGCAAGCTCACACTCATAATTAGTCAAATGCAAATAATAATGGAGACTCTTAAAGTTTCAAGAAAAGCAACTTCCAGAGCACTGAAGCATTCCTCCTACTGGAGGGTAAACGCAGTGATGTGAGCATACTGAGCACTGTGAGACCTAGCCCCGCGTGGCCTGCCGTTGTGAAGGGCAGTGGCTGAGAGAGGACCTTGTACTGAGAGACTGAGACTCCATAGGACAACAGTAGGAACCTTTTTGAGACTATAATCAATAAAATTGTAATAACTGTGTATGGTGCCAGGTGGGTACTCTACTTATTGAGATCATCACTTTGTAATGTGTGTAAATCTCTAAACGCTATGTTGTATGCCTGAGCTAATATAATACTGAATGTCACCTATAATTGAAAAATAAATAAATAATTTTTTTAAAAGGATAAAAAAGCAGACCCTTTTAATTCATTGCACTGAGCCAAGTCAGGACTGTGGACTAAAGCCAGGGAGCCAGCAGTTCAGAACTGCTGGGGGCCCTGGTGGCACTGAACAGCTCTTTCAACACCTCAGTGCTGGTTTTCATGTTCATGAAATGCAGACACGCTCCAGCTTATCTTTCCTTGAGCAGCGTGAAAATTATTATCTCTTCCTAACTTCCCCATCCAAACAGTGTGCATACATGTCTGCACATATGTACCACACACACCCCTCCCATGGCTCTATCGATTTTTTCTTTTCTTCAGCAACTTACCACAGCATATGGTACTCCTGCTTTATATTTTATGTTAGTGACTTTGTTTTGATTATTTTCTATTTGCCTATAGTAGCTTGTAAGTACATCTGTGAAGGAGCTTTGGTTTTCCTAGAACAGTTCATCATACATGATAAGGGCTCTAGAAACTGTGAGTAAATAAGGTACGAGTGTCTGAATTGCTAACAAACACCTTAAAAAAAATATTCTGTATGAGTCCTCAAATTCTTAGCTAGAGATTGGACTGTTAAATCCACGAAGGGACATTTTTTAAAAGATGTGTCAATAGATGGACCCCTCCTCCCCATTTTCCACCCTTAAGGAAATGGAGGTTTTATCTACAGCTGTGTAGGGGCCACAGTTGTTCAAATGCAACAAATAATAAACATTTCCTTCTTGGAAATTAGGGAGAGGGACTGGACCAAATTCTTTGTGACATCACTTCTTTGTCTATGAAGCTGGCTGAGCAATCATCTTCACGGTGCTTCAGGCAGCACAGAGAAGAATGATGAAAAGTAGTCCGCCTAACAAGGAGATGCGCCGGAGTGTGCTGAAACCAGCGGCTGCATTCGAGCTGCCAATGACAGGAAGAAAGATGTGCTCACGGAGTCTCTTCAAGTGCTCCCATGTTAACCTAAAACAAATTAAGCCGCTGGCCTGTGATCCTGATAAGACAGTGCACTGGACTTTAACGCTAAGTTAAAATACGAACAAAATGTTTCTCTAGCTACCGGTCAATGATCTAGTTTCAATAGTCTGAAACTCTTGAGAATGGCATTAGTGCTTCTGTACAAATGCTACTTCAGGAATGTAGCCTTTGGGGGACTATGATATAGCCGTATCGTGGGCCTAGAAGCTCTGACAGTGTTGGAAATGGTATGTGCATGATAAACACCTGTGTATGATGAAAGACTCGGAAACCTGGGGGAACACAGAAATAGACCAAGAGAGCCAAGAACAGCGAGACAAGTAGTTGCTCCCAGCAGTCTGTCATCAGCTCAAGAGCAGAGAAGAGCGCTTTGATCACTTAGTGATACACAGAAAGTTTGGCTTTCAGGTAAAAGCTGAGAGATGGTAGAACATGGTTAGAAATGAAGAAGGGAGAGTAGTGAGGACATTGACAGGAACAGCGGCAGCAAGGAGAGTGATGACAAGTGTGACAGAACTGAAGAAAAGCGGCACTCATACAGAAGTTGGAGCAGTTCAGATTTTGGGGGGAATGAACATCTGACTGCCCTTTACTTTGATGATAGTCGTGACCACCATTTATCGAGTAGTTAAAATGTGCTAAGCACTGTGCTAGGAACATTACATGTTGTCATAATGAGATCCCATTAAGACCTGTACTTTTACTCTGTCCCCATCTCTCAGCCCTCCGCGATTCCCCGCCCCTGTCCCAGCCCGGTGAAATGCGCAGCCCCGCAGAAACACAACCGCCCTGTCCTCAGCCTCCTGGTCCTCAGCACGTACTCTTACAGAAATCTTGCTCTCCTTGACCGACGCAGCTTGCCCAAAAGCCCTCTCGAAGTCCTGGCAGCTTTTCCTCCTACACCTCTGGGGTTGGGCCTGGGAGCTGCATTAAGTGACTCCGTGCTCCTCATTGTCCTGTCTAGGCTATTCTCCCTCCCTTCTTTCTAAAAACCCCTAACTTTGGATCTCCTGTCATCTTACACTTGGGATCTGCCAGCCCAAGGTTAATTCTTCTTTCTCTGTAGACTTAGCTTCTTTTTACCTACATGTTCCTGTCTTAATTCGCTGTGATTCCAATATGCATATAGATTATTTTTCTGCACACCAGATTTTGCCTTTGACCTTTTTTCCTGCAATGTTCATTCCCTCCATTTTCCTTAGTTAAAACATTAGATCTTGACGGTCTAAGAAAGAACTTACCGCAAAAAGATGCTTCCCATACGAACTCTGTTGGGTTGATGTATAAGTCTCGGAGCTGGTGTCCTGTGTCATCTTTGTCATGTTTAAACTTTCTGCATGCATTCATGTCTCCAGGCCTACTCAGCATATAGCTCACCTTCACCCAGGTGAGCTCGCCTTGACTCAGGTGAGCTTGCCTTGACCCAGGTGGATTGCCTTTTTCATGGTTTAAATTTTGGCAAGTGAACATACCACCTGAGACATTCTTAGGATAACTTGGCTTTAGTTTTTGCTACTTATATCCTAGCAATTCTATTATCATTAGTATTACCATCAGCATTATTAATTATTATTATTATTAAGCTCCAAATGGAACAAAAGATAGAATGTTTAATATTGTTTATGAATGAAATTCTCTTCAAAGTAAAATTTTAAGAAGAATAAGGATAACCAAGCGTCACAGTAGCATAAAGACACTTCTTAAAGTTCATGTAACACAGGAAGAAAGTTGAGTTGTGTTATAAATGTATAGACTGCTCAGGAAACTGAAAATTTAGCAAAGCCAGGCTTGGCCTTTGATAACATTACTAGATGAAAGCTCTGAAGTAAATAATCAGGAAGACAATAGGAAGAGCATCATTTTGCATTTCTTCAGGGAGGCACTTCTTAATACTTCCAACCTAATATTGGATGACAATTATGCAAAATACCTCCCCTTTAAAAGAACAAGGCACTGTTTTACCACAGGTAGCATGCACAGATTTAAAGAGGAAGAGAGAAAATAATGGCAGGAACAGTACAGATAGGGTATGGTATGTAGAAAACCCTTATAACTCATGAATGGATACTGAGTGAAAGCAGGTGACTTGAGATCCCATCACCATGGCAACCAGGAGGAGGAAGGTGATGAGGTGGTGAACACTGAGGATCTGGACAATGGCTGAGACCTTGAAGCTAATGATTTATGGCAGAGCTAATCCTGATCCCTAAAGAAGAGATTAGATCATTTAAACCAAGAACTATTGTGGGAAAACACCTTTGTTTTGAGTTGTAAAAATATGCCTAACTGACTAGAGATGGACATTTTTTTTGATTGACATATTAATTATGTAGAAAGGAGGTTTCATCACTCCTTCTGGAAAGACAGTCACAAGAAAGCAGGTTTTAAGGTTACCCTGAGGATCAAAGTGCAAACCCCTTACCTCCACCCTTTGCTTTGGAGGGAGCTTCAGCAAGTCATGAAAAATGCTCAGTTATAGCCCGGAATTGTCAAAAAAGAATAAGTGATTTTTTTGGACTTATCTAATGAGAAAATTTCACATCCAAATAGTTAAACTAAAGCCTGGGAAATTTAACATTTTTCAGAGTGACCCATTAAACCCTGAAGTCTAGTTAATGGGGGTGTAACAATATGCCCCTTCCACTAAAAACTTCTTGTTAATGGTCAGAGAGTCAGGTAAGATCATTAGAACATTTTACATTATTTTTTCCCTTATTAAGTTAAACTCTTTCCACGTATAAAATTGTCGTGCAAGTATTATTTTTAATGTGGGCATCAGAGCACTAATGACATACTGTATCTGGAATCTCCCACATACAAAAGAGTAAGCCACAGATGTTACAGACCCGGCCGGTCATTTAAGGAAATCCAAGCTGTTCAGATCTGGAGTCATTCACGTCACCTGAAAAGAACTTTTCTACCTCAGTCAATTTAAAACTCAAAACTCCAGAAACGAGTGCTGCGCAAACTGTGTAACAAAGGCTTTGAGCTAATTATTTAAATCTCAATAGGAAGCAAACAGGCTGGGGAAGTAGATTGAGGAGCACAGGTGAGACAGGGATTTTTTTGTTTGTTTGTTTTACTTGCCCCAGATTATTACTACTCAGTGTGGTTCATGGACCAATAGCATATTTCCAATAGCTACATGGACCAATAGCACCAGGTAACATTAGAAATGCAGACTCTTGGGCCCCAGCCTAAGCTCATTAAACGGGGATGCATTTTAACAAGGTCCCTTTAAGCACTGCAGGTCCTTAAGTGCAGGAACATCTGACAAGCATCACAGGGAGCACATAAGATAAATAAGGGTTTTTACATGGACAGTTTCTAAGGTAAGAGCAGGCAACCTCTCGGCTCTATTCAGTGACTTTTTTTTTTTGTCTGAATTGTAGGTCTACAGAATCTAAGTGCTGAGAACACTATCTACTTAAAATCAATGCAGACACCTAGTCAGAGCTCCGTGACAAATCTTCCCTTTTACACAATCAAATGGGTACAGTCCATACCTAAGGGGCAGGGTATGGAGAGATAAAGAGAGATATAAAATCAATTATGATTGTATAAGTTTTTATGGGTGAAACAAGTAGACTGTGTTTGATTTTAGTTTGATTAAACTTTTCCTGGAAAACCTGTTGCTATTCATTTATTCAAGTATAAATTTTAACTAGCTTTTTTCTTAACATGATAGAGAACGTTACTAAGAAAGTTTGATATTCTTTCTCTTCCAAGTAAACAGTTCCATTTACAACAGACGGTATCATTATATAAATTCATATTTCATTGATTGCATCAATATTAATATGAGGTATTTATATTGTGGTTTTTAAAATAGAGTAGTGTCTTGTAACAACTTGACTTATTATTATAAAGATTTGAATATCTGGTTGAAGCACTTAATGGCAATGAGAAGCAGGGTCTACTGGTCTACCTATTTATTTTGAGATGTGCACTTTTAAATAAAAAGGAAAAAAATGAAGCTTCTGCCAGAAAGGATAAAAGAAAAGGTAGTTTAAATTTTCTCCTTTGATCATTTCAATGATTTCTTTCTTTGAAAATCATGCTATTTTCTGTTCTCTGCTGTACTCTCTTCTCTTATTTCTGTTTCTATTCTGCTTCCCATTTAGAGAACTGGGTCTGTTAGAAAAAGAGGACCAAAAATTCAAAGCATGGCTGCCTTAAAGCAGTCTCTGTCAAACTTGGCTGCATATTGAAATCACCCGGAGAGCTTAAAAAATGCTTTGCAAGGGCACCTTCCACAAATTCTGTTTTTAGTTCAGGATGGGGTCATGGAATCAGTATTTTTTAAGACTTCTTTAAAAACTTTGATCTTAAAGATAAGAGTAAAGCAATGTAAATGTTAAAACTGACACCTAAATGAAAACTAACTTATGTATATCCTCACATGGTTCCCATATAGATGTGGTTCACAGAACAATCCAAGTCAAGACCTCTCAAGAGAATATGTCCATTTCTGAGATTATAGATGTTCATGCATTACAATGACGAGGAATGAATGGACTTTGAAACTACAACAGCACTGCAGTCGGTCAGACCTAACGCAATACTAAAATGATGTGGGAAATAGTATCTGCAGCCATTTAGAAGAGAAAGGATTTCTGACCATTGTGTGATCTGTTGTAACTATAGAAGTCACCTGGTGAAATAATGGTTATTCTTGAATTATATTAATGTTCAGTTTAGTTGGCAAGAATGTTAGAAAATAAATGCTCACATAGAAACTGAATTGAGACAGATTCAGGAGAAAGAAGAAGGACCAGTTAAAACCTGCCTTGTTTCTGAGTGAGTGCTCTGCATTCACACAGGCACACCTAGTAATCACTCGGTTCATACACAGTGAGAAAGATAAGGAGACGTTTTATGAGGACACTGTGGAGAAGTTCTCTTAAGAGGTTCTACCATATGGGCTAAACCTTAGACTTTCAAGTCAGATTGCTGGAGTTCAAATCCCATTTGGACTGCTAGTTTTGTGACTTTAAACAATTACCTTGGTGCTTTGATTTCCTTCTCTGTAAAATTCAATGGGAAATCTTCGATAAATGTCAGCCCCCTAATATATAATCAATAAATATCAGCTATTATTGTTGTCAGGTTTTGATCCCAAGTGAACAAAAGCTGTCAGTTTAACAAAGGGTTCCAGCTCTTGAAGATCAAGATTCCATTATAAAATGCCTCTTTAAGTGTTTGGTTAATATCTAAAACCTTTAGGCAAAACAATAGCTTTGTTTTAATTTCCTCTTAAGAAGCTAGCAGCAAAATGATCATTCATCAGACCACCATGGAGAGAAGAAACTTCCAGAAATCTGAATCTGTAAATCTGAGATATCCTTATCAATCTACACAACCACTTATCCATTCATGGGAGATAAACTTCAACTGTCTAGAGGGCTGAAGTAGACAGCTACAAGGCTAACTTCAAGTTGATTGCTAAACTAATTTTCATAAATGGAACTCCCTTCCTTCACTGGCTCATATTTTATAACTTAAAAAGATCAGAGACTTTTCAGAAAGAGTGTTTTTTTCACAGTTTCAAAGAAACAGTCTGGAAAAAGAAATAAATTAATTCAGAAAGTATTTCCTTCTTCCCTACACCCACTCCTCTGCTCATCAAAAAAGCTACAGGCACTAAAATTCATTAACATTTCTATGAACATAAATGTGAAATATTCATTTTCATTAAGTAGTCTACTGAATATGGCAAAATCAAATTTATCTAAGGAGATATCCAGTGGTGCTGATTTCCTTGACAATGGGGACATAAAGCAGGGAGGTCATGAATCATTCATGAAGTTCAATTTACTTCTGTTAGTTTTGGTGTTTAGCATCCATGAATAGCAAGTGTGCAGCATGTTGTAGATGCTATTTTTAAATTATTTCAGATCAGAATTAATGATTTGGCAGGGAGCAATAAAGTAAGAATGATTCAAAGGCTTTGCTGGTAATTGTCCTATATTTCATGTTTCTTGTGAGTATTTATATGTTCATGTATTCATAACATTTTTGTTATATTCTAATACCCTTTATAAATCAAGATTACTTTAGAACCAATATTTTAGCAAGCATACAAAGTAACTTACTGGTAATGTAACTAAATTGAATAAACTCTCAGAGTTTTAGACCTTATGGCTAAAAGAGATCTTTAAGGTTATACAATTAACTGGCATCTCAAAGAGGAATGTCTTCTATATTAATGCTGGTAGGCAGCCATATCCAATTAGTTGAAATGTCTCTGTGGGAGGCGAATCCTTTCTTTGAAAGGGACTTATTTCATGAATGGACAACTTGACTCATTGGAAAGCATTTTTCTTAAATTCTACATCTACCTTCCTGTAACGTCTGTTCACCTGTCCTCTCGGTTGCAACACTTAGCACAGAGTATTATACAGGTGGTCAACCAGTTAAGAAATGCTAGTTGAACTGAATTGAACTGAATGGGTTCAAATCTAGCATAGAGTGGGTTACTTTTATGTGACAATTTGAATGAGCCATAAAGTGCCTAGATATTTGATCACGCATTATTCTTCCTGCTTTGTGAAGGTGTTTTTGGAAGGGATTAGCATTTATCTAATAACGATAGTAGCCTGAGGCAAGTAGATTGCCCTCCCTAATGTGGGCAGGCCTCATCCCGTTAGTAGAAGGTCTGAAGCACACAAAAAGACTGATCCTCACAGTTAGAGAGAATTTCTCCTGTCTGACTTGCTTTGAACTGAGACAATCAGCGTTTCCTGCTTTCAGGCTCCAGTTGAAACATGGGCTCTTCCTGGATCCCAAGCTGGCTGATCTTCGAACTGGAACTACACCATCGGTTTTCCAGCGTGCCAACTCACTATACAGATCTTGGGACTGATCGGCCTCCATAATTACATGAACAAATCTTTATAAAAATCTCTTTCTCTCTCTATATGTTCTACTGGTTATGTTTCTCTGCAGAATCTGGACTAATACACTGGGTGACGCCAAACCTAAGGTTTTTCTTCGATATGGTAGCATTTAAATCACTTAGCAATGGCCATTATGCCTCCCTAAAATTTTCTTCCCAGGGATCTTGGTATCCTCCTCTAAAGGAAATTACCTAAGTATGGCATTAAGAACTGGACATAATTCTCCAGTTGTGTCTTTACAAGGGCAGACTTCTGCAGAACTGCTCCTATTTCATGTTTGGACATTACACTTATTTTGATTTTATTTCCATGTGTCAATGTAACACATTATATAAATAAAAGTTAGCATTGCAACTCTGCAAAAAATTGCATTTTTTTGCAGAAAAATTTCCATAGTTTAGTTAGACCAGTTTTTATAGGTAAACACATTTTTCTTATTAATTGCTATTTTCGTGAACAAAACCAATTTTATTTTGTAAATAATCAAGCATGACTATGGCTTGACATTGTGTGTACATGTTGTCACTGCCAAGACATTTAAATCAACACAATGACAATATCCTGAGATCAAGAGATAGATTGAGTAGATGATTCACTAAACTGAATACATTAAGACAATGTCTACGGTAAAAGTTTCCAAGCCATTTTTTTTAAAAAACAGGAAACAACCTGGTATCACGAAATGTTACCTTTGTTTGATAAATTGGTTGTGATTCAGATAGGAGGGATGTAGACAGTTAATGGTTCAAGTGAAACAAAAAAAATTCATAGAAATGTATCACATTTACCAGTCTATCGAAATTCCTAAAGTAATTAAAATGTTAGGTTTTCCCATATTTGGCTCTTAGTTGACACATTTACAATTTAAATTTTGAGGTAGTCTTAAAGCAAGAATTGTAAAATTGTACAAATGAAATAAAATTTTATGGCAAGTAAAAAAGTCCCTGCCTTAAATCTGTGAAAATTGAAATCAAACTTCTGTCTCTAAAATTTAAAACTTGAAATGTTTGGAGCTAAGACAGTTAGCATATATTCACTCCACAAATATTTATTATAAGATATGAGGCTAAGTTTTAAATATTGTTGTGAACAAAGCAATGATCCTTTTCTGCCACGGGGCTTATAATCCACAGAGAGAAGAAACAATAAACACACAAGTATATAAATACTACTAAATGCTCCATGGGAAATTAACAGAATTTGGAAACATAATAACTTGGGGCTTGTAATTTAGATTGGATTCTCAGGATAGCCTCTTATTGGAGGTGCCATCTTTGGGGAGAACTGAAGGAAGATAAAAGAAAAGCCAAAAGACCATGATAGATAAAGGCATTCTAGCCAGAAGATAATAGGATAGAAGAAAGACTGACCTGCATGACACTGAATCCATAGTGGAGCTCAGTGTAGTAAGCAAGGGAAAGATGACTGCAGAGAGAATGAAGGTATTAAGGGAGGGAGATCACATAGGAGTCGAAAGTCAAATTAAGAAGTGTGGAACTTTCCAATGCAGTCCCGGCAGAATGTCTCCCTTAAAAAAAGGACACTGAGAAGAAGGGTCACTCTGCCATCAATGAGGTAGTGACCAGAGAATATACCATCGGCATTCACAAGTGCATCCACAGAGTGGCATTCAAGAGGTATGCCTGTAGGGCACTCAAAAAGAGGAAGGAGATGGGAACTCAGATGTACGCATTGACACCAGGGGCAACAAAGCTGTCTGGGCCGGGTGGATAAGGAATGTTTCATACCGTGACTGGGTGCAGTTGTTCAGGAGACATAATTAGGATGAAGCTTCACTAAACGAACTTTGTACTTTGGTTACTTATATACAGGTCACCACATTCAAAAAACTACAAACAGTTAATGTGAAAGTAACTGTTGATTGTTGAATAAAATTGTAAAACTGCAAAAGAAAAAGGAGAATTTTTTTGGTGCAATGGGGAATTGAATATTTTTTGAATATTTTCAAGTATTGAAGTAATGTGATCCAATGTATAGCTTGCAAAGGTCACTCTGGCTGCTGGGAAGAGAATGAGTTGAAGGAAGTCAAGGGTGAAAGCAAGAACAATGAAAAGGCTGCCATTGCATGATGACTTAGTAAGAAGTAATAGTGGTTGTTTATAGTAAAGTTGGAGAGAAGTGGAAGGTTTTGATAAATATTTTGCAAGTGGAATGAATGGTACTTGACAATAGATTAGATTGGAAGAATGTAACAGAGATGTCAACAATTAATTCTAGGATTCTGGTTTGATAGTAAGATTAAGGAGACTGAAAATGAAACTCATTTGGCAGGGAAAATTGATAGTTAAGTTTTGAGCAAATTAAGTTTAAGGTGCCTTTGAAACATAAAAATAGATATGCCAGGAAGAGTGCTACGTTCATCAGCCTGGAACTTAGAACAGATATGAGCTGGAGATATATATTTGGGGACCATGGGAATAACAATGGCATTTAAAGAGAGGGTGTATGATGACCCTTCTGAGAACAGTGTCAGTGGAAGTGAGAGATGGGTAGACAGGTTCTAGATGTCAGTGGGTTAAGAGGAAGTTGTGTTACTAGACAAGAAATATAGGCCATTATTTCAAGTAGCTTGAAAAAAAGAGAGTAGAGAGATTAGGAAAAGTTTATGGGGATGTATCGGGGTAGAGTAGCAAGGTATTATGATGAGAAGAGTTTTAAGCTTGTTTTTAAGCTGCGAATACAGAGTTAGTATAGAGGGTGAGATTGCGTATCTAAGTGATCAGGGGTGGAAGTATATGTAAACTAGAAAAAAAATTCTCAGAGGAGGAAGGAAGATGGAATCCTGAACACAGGGGCTGGGGGCAGGTTATAAAAGAAATAGGAGTGCCTCTCCCTCTGAAATACAGAGGGCTAATTTAGAATGGGGCAGATATAAGCAAGTTTTGAAGAAGATGGGTGAGTCTATTGAGAGATTTCAGGCCTGAAATGGCTTCTACCATTTTCGGATGTGGTGACAAATGACACTGTCTGCTTATACCGAGAGGGTGAGATTAGGGTTGAGACGTCCCTCAACAGTTGTTGCAGGGAATGGGAAAAGGCACCGAATGCACTGTGATCGTGACCCCAAGCCTCCACACCTCCGGGGAGCATGTGGCTATCGAAATTTCCCACGATAACTTCATTGATTTCGAATTCCAAATCCTCTCAATACTACATTTCTTAATTGATTTTTCTATGTGCCATTAACTGTTTTTTATAGAATCCCAGGGCCATAAAGTTATTAATCTTCTTCAAGTTCAACTAGATTTTCAAGATAATGAGATTTTATGGCCTTTCCAGTTTTACATTAGATGACATTAAAAAAAAGCAAAACATCTTTAATTTTTCTCAAAGGATGTAACCAAGCAAAACACTTCTTCATCATTAGGGTTGTGATAGAAGAGAATACAAACTAGTCAATTTTGTAAGGTAGGTAACATTTCTACTCTACTGTTCATAAAAGTATAATCGGTTCAACCTCACATTGGCAGAATGTCTACTTTATCATTCTTACTTCCCACTGCAGCCTCTCATTTGTAATGACTTGAAAGCTCAGTTATAGTCTTCATAAATTCAGGGTTAGCTGTTTCAGCAAATAATGCAACACATGTTTTGTAATAAAGAGTTAAAAATAGATGAATAATAGATTCTGTATTTATTAATAGTTAACAACATATTGATTATGTACTTAGGCAGGAATAAGCAAAGCTCATTTGAACTCCACATTATTGCCATATGTTACTTTTTTGTTTGAAGTTACTTCTCTTAATATTTAAGATCTCTTTACATTGAGTTATCTATTGTTAAAAAGGGATACATTTTTAATTAAAATATTAAAGGTAAACAACGCTGTCATTTGAGGCTTTCAAGTTTTTCCTTGGGTTAACATCAGTGGAATCAAGAACTGTTTGCTTTCCTGCAGCCACAGTTTACCCTCTCTGCAGGTGCAATCATTTGACCATTGACCTAAAGCTAATTCTGCCTCTCCTTCTGGGCTCTATGAACCTTTATTAGGGGTAATTTAGTTAATGCTAAATTAATACAGCCTTTGGTGGATGCAGCATCCTCAGCCTCACGGAGAGTGGTTCCAATCGGTGCTGTACTCCTAACCATTGATGCTCTGCCCCTTGCTCACCTGTTGATTGTAGGATTCCACCATAGCAAGACTACCTGGGTTTGGATGCCCACTTTGCCACTGCCCTTGCCCTGTGGCCCTGGGTAAGTTATTTTATTTCTATGAGCCTCAGATACATCATCTCTCAAATTCTGTAAGAAATAGTTATGTTACAGAGAGATTATATTAATGCCTAGTCTTGGTCTGGGAAGTAGAAGGCAGTTGTGTGTTTTTTCCCCCCCTTTCTCTCAGTTCCTGCCTTTAAAAGCTGCTCATTACACAGATTCTCACAGACCTGAGTTTCTGCTTTGCTTTAGGTAAATATCTTTAGGGACTAGAGTTCTGTGACCTGCTGTTGGGTCATTTTAATGATGGCCACCATCTGTCTGCAATCCTGCATATTAGCTGACTTTAGGGTTCTAGTTGCTCTGCCTCATCCATCTGACCAGACAGCTGATTGAATCCTACTGAACTGCCTCAATGATTATCATATGCCTGAGTCGCTACCTATTGCCCGACACCTATTTTATGATTGTTTTGGACTATCTGACTGTCTGCGCGTCCCCATTCCTGTCTCACGAAAGTTTTTTTTTTCCTGCCTCCTTATAGTTCTATTTTGGTCATTATGAGATTTGACAAAGAGACCTAAAAGTCATCTATTTTCTAAATAAGAATAAAGTAAATTGCCTGCTTAAAGAAAAATATAACTGGTAATAATAGAAAAACTCAATATGTATTACAACATAAAATATACATTTTAGGAGAAAATAAATGTGATAATTTTAGTGCTTGATAATTTGGAAGACAGAATAAATTCAATACTTGTCAAATTTAGTACTTTTTTAAATGAGTGATGTTGTAAACCATAGTACCTTTGACTTTGGAGAGGATGTCACGTCCTACTGCTGTCCAGGGGAAGTAAAGGTAAAAAATCACAATCAATGGAAGAGACGTCAAGGGTAAAAGGCAACCCGTACAGAGAAACCAGTGAGGTAACCGCTTTCCACGTCAGCTCCAAAAACTATAGCTTACTTGCTTAGGTCAAGTTCTGCCTTATTTTTAAAATAATACTGTCCATTTATAAATATTTGGGTCCATTTTTCATTTCGGTCTTTTGAATTTGGCTGTCATTGGCATTTAACCCAAAAGTCAGTATCAATTCTTTCACATATTGACACCCATCAACTTACTTTTATAATTTTAAAATTGTAGTATTACTTAAAGAATAGCTCATGACTTTTCTTGCTCATGCTAGTTTCTAGTGGTAGTAGAGGAATGCTTATATCTGAATCTATGTCTATATTTACATAAACATCTTTATCTATTTCTATGTCTCTATTCAGTAAAGCTAGAAAATTACTGTAATTACTTAATAATCAGATAATCGGGAGTGCACTTATTCTCTAATAATACTATGAGGTCCCCTGAAATTTTCTCATTTTCTTTTACTGTGTTGATGTTTAGACTTGGGAAATATTTTAGATGGTTTAA
Organism: Mormoops blainvillei; assembly: GCA_004026545.1. Classification (NCBI taxonomy): domain Eukaryota; kingdom Metazoa; phylum Chordata; class Mammalia; order Chiroptera; family Mormoopidae; genus Mormoops; species Mormoops blainvillei. The sequence continues at coordinate 180,036 of PVJD01001974.1, read as the reverse complement.
ATAAATGTCTATTTCTCACTTTACATTAGGCAGTATTGTGATTCTCTGAATTAGCTACTGCACCTTTCTGTGCCTCTTAAAATCAGAAAGTGGCCCGGGTCTGATATTCATAAGAGATGGACTCAAATGTCTGCTTACTGATGGCTGTGAAACAATGAAACAAAGATAGCCAATCAGATTAACTGTTAGTGACTAAACTACTCAAACTGTAAAGAAAGCAATCGAAGAAAAACAGCCCAGGAGGACAAATCAGAATCAGTTACTAGACCTGAAACACATCAAGTCTTTGGTTCAATGTACGTGCCTAATGAAGGCTGTTTCTTCCTGGGAAGAAAGACAAAAGCACACAAGACTCTGCCATAGTGTTTTTCTAAAAGATGACAATTTACAATCCTTCAGGTGGGCAGGCTAAATAAAAAATGATCTCACAAAGTCTTTACATATTAAAATGTCCTTCCTCTCTCGTTAATGCAGCTTGGGTGTAAGAATGCTTTGCGAGAAACTCTGCTCTGAGAAGGAGAAAACGTGAGTTCACAAATCATTCAGCTTAGACTAAGTAGACTTTTTCTAATGGTTAAAAATATCTAACTGCATTGAAATGACCCTGGAGCAACCAATATAAGGCAAAATGTCACTAGACTGGGAAACCCTTAAAAAACTGGCAGCATATATAGCTGAAAATATCCTAGTACCAATTATTCAGTGCAAGGTTGAATTCATTTGGATCAAGCAAATCCCTCTTTTTCTCATTCCCCTGTCCAAGGAACTCACAGCTTTCAATCTCCAGAGTGCAGTTTTGTTCATCCAGAGGGTATCTTCGTAGGTCCATCATACAGGCGGCTGTGGTTGTGATTCTGGCAGGATGGGAGAGAGAAAAGATCATAAAGACGTTGGCTTCCATTTCCAGGCTTCTCAGCCCTGAATCATGTTTACCAGGGGGCATACAAATTTTGTGGTTACAAATTTTGAAGGCAGACAGATTGAGTGGGAGTCTTTCTTTGTTACTGATTAGTGGTGAGAGCTTGGACTATTTAATGTATCTCCATGGGCCTCTGTCCCCTTATCCATCGAAACACCTATTGCATAGAATGGCAGTGAGAATTAAAAGAAGTGTGTGCGCCACAAATAATGGCTATTTTTTTAGCTGTTTTTATACCATGGCCCTTCTTACAGCATCCTGACAATGTCTCTGCCAATATCTGCAACAATTATGCATCAAAGTGTACCTTCCTCTCCTGTTAGAACCTAATCATAAAACAAGAAAACAACAACAATAGCAACAATAACAACAACAACAACAACAGCAACAAAATCTGTCCTCTATAACTTTTGGTGCCTAACATTATTTATTATTAGAGAGATTTGTCAGATTCATCTCTGAGATCCTGTTCCACTCAGCATAACCGGGGAAGAAACACTTTCTTAGGACTGATGTTCATACCAACTCCAGTCGAGCTTATGTGTTCATGCAAACACCGAGACCCTGACTCTAGACGCCTCACCTGAGTTTCCTTTATCGCTCCATTTACACTTGAGCTGGTTTTATGGACTATGGAGTCCAAGAGTAACTTAAATTCTTATGGCTATCCACTCTTACAAGCATTGTATATTACTTTGGAATTGACATAGTACTTCTTTAAAAAAATTACATGGTCCTCTCTCAAAAAGTAATGCATAATCATAATTTAAATAATTCAAAATATTCCAATTTAATAATAAAAAGTTTCCTTGTTTCCTTTCTACCTTGATCTCTACAACATTGAGCTACAACACTGGAAATTTTCCATAAATGTTCTGTGTACAAATAGAAGCACAGCTTCATCTTCTTAGGGAGGGGCTTTTTAGACTGCAGCATGCCCGTTTTGACCATACTTGTTTCCATTAGCAACGCGTCTTGGAATTGACTTTATATCGGTAAATAATAAGCTGTCTTAAAACTTTTACTGCAATGTGTTCAGTTGTATGAAATACCATAATTTATTTTCCCAGTCACCCTTCGGTGGGCATTTACATTGTTTCTTGTCTTTTGTTTTTTACAAATGAAGGTGCTCTGAATATACTGTCACACTTTACTCTGTCTTGTTACACCCGTTGGTTATTTCTAAAAAGGAAATGGCTGGAAAAAAGGTAAATGCATTTTAAGTTTTGCCACCCTGCTCTTGGTAGAGGTTGTGCCAATTTACACTCCCATCAACGGTGTATGTAAACTTGACAAAGTGCTCTTCATTCCTATGTTTTTGAGGCTGCCACGGTGGGTTGTTGTTTTGGTCACGTGTGTTAACCTAGCAGCAACCTCCTCCTTAAGAGCATCATTACAAAAAACCCCAGCCCTTTCCAGTTTCTCTGTGACTCTCCTTATGAAAAATGAAAGTTCACAGGAGGAACATGAGGACATTCCCTTTGAAGCCTTTCTCAGACGGGATGTTGGTCAATTTAATCAGATTTATTTGAACAATAGGCAAGAGCACAAAAAAAAAGTCAAGTTTAATTTAAAAAATTTCTTCAAAGTGTTTTATAATAAATTTAAAGGCTAGTTGTATTCCAGAATTTAGCACATAAAAGGATTTTACCAGATTCCTTTTGGCTTCCTGCTCCCATAATTATATGAATTGATTAATTTTTTCAATAAAAAATATATCTGCATATCTTTTGTTAATTGCACAACATTATTTTTGTGTCCTGCATAGTGTTTCAAACGCCCTTAATGAGACAACACAATAAATATTTTAAAAGGCTTTAAAAATTATCTACTTTACTGTAGTATTTAACAGCTGCTTATGAATAAAAAAACTGCGAAGGTGTGAACATGATCTGTAAGTTACTAAAGTGTGACCAGCCCTATGATCCTATGACTTAGGCAGTGGGTAATTTTCCCCACAGGGGACACTCGGCAATATCTGTTGGCATTTTTGATTGTTAGGCTAGTGGGGGAGGCCTGATGCTCACATTTGGTCGGTGGAGGCCAAGAATACTGCTAGGTATCCTGTAATGACCAGGAGGCCCCCAACAGTAAATAATTGTTTCAAAATGTCAGTAGTGCCAAGGTTGAGGAACTTGGCTACAAAAGTAGTTTTTTTTCTTTGAGGAAAACATAATAAAACAAGATCTTATATAGATGCTCCATATATAAAATACAAATGAAATAAGAAAAAGCAGTATTTTGTTAATATAAAATTATGTTGTAAGTTCAAATGTTGACATGTATTTTAATGAGCACACAAATTTGAAAGCGTGGATTATAATTAGGGTCTTAAATCTCCCTCAGCAGCAAAAATTTTCTGTTCTATTTTATTAGTATAGTATTAAGAAAAACCCTAATAGTGAAACATTTGTTCCTAAAAATCTTACATGACTAGCCATAAGCTACCCTGAATTAGGTGAAAAACAAAAACATGCATGCCAAGTAACCACCTCTATGATTAATGACACCTTTATAAATGGTTCAGGTACATTGATAGGTAGTTGATTTCTAGTAGGTGCTTCGTGATGGATTAAAAGGAAGCTTGACTTGCTTCAAAATAAAAGTGCTCCATGCCCTGCATAAATCAATCTGGCTGCATAAGTTAATGTTGTGGTGGTCTTGAATGCATTAAAATGTACATAGGATACAATGCAATGTACTTGTTTCTTATGATAGTTTTAAAAATTATAATATTTTAATAAAAGTTAGAATTAAATATTATTTATGGGACTAGTAAAGAGCTTTAGAGATACTTGAGAATATCATTTGAATCCCACTGGTTGGCATATCTCACTTAATTGACCTCATTTTCAGACATGTGTCATCTGGTTAGTTAACCACATCATATCAAAATGCACACACACATTGAAATCTTACACTGGACCACTGATTCTCACATTGTGAGGCTCTGGAGTTTTTACAAAGCCATTTGAAAAACTAACAAAGCCTTGTGTGTAAAATGAATAAGTAATGTCTCATGTGGCTCCTACAGTTGTGAGCAATGAAAAAGAAAACAACTTTGGAAAGTATAACTGAACTTATGATTGTGATCAATCCATTCAGCAATCAGAAGACCTAAGAAATCTAATTGATATTACCTTGGGAAACCATATATCACATCGGAGGCTTGCCCAGCACTTGATATTTTTTCAACTATGATCCACTGGGCCAGTTAACTAGTTTTGTTCCAAATCCCATTATGACACCCAGAAAAGCTGAGTAATTGTCACTCAGAAAGGGAGGGAACCCAGGTAGCTCCGGGAAATCGAAGGAAGGGCACGACTTCCTCTGGAAAGCCCTGACATTAGTTTCGTGAAACAACTTCTGTCTTGGCCTCTATCTGTTTCAGATTTCCATTTCCCACGAACATTTCATTGGCCCAACTTGGATCTCCCAAAATTATTTAGTAAGGGCTGGGAGATAAGCCACGGACATCAAACATGGTCATCAGGGACTCACAGGGGTCCTGGGAAAGGAGGAATCGCTGAGAATCAGCCCCTCTCTGCGAGTGGATGCTTGCAAATCCATGCTGTGTCCTGTAGAAATTTATACAACAGAGTGTTGTCTCTGCTGATTTAAGGGTGTGGCATTTCTGGATTTTGTAATGCCTATGGCTGAGTGAGCTGAATGCATTGAGCTCTTTAGGAGAAAAAAATTCTCAGACAGAACCCCAGGATCATTAAGAAAACGGGAGATGTCCCTGGATGTCTCTTGTGTCTTCTGGGTGAGAGGCAACCGTGCATGTCTCTAAGAGTGACTGCTCCCCTCCCTGCTTTTCCATTTGTTTACCTTGCTGAATGTAATTGCTCAGCAGTCGTCAGCCACCTCTGCAATTAATTAAGAGATCCATATGGAAATGTACTGACATTGTGGCTGGAGCAGCCTGATACTCTAAATCTATGAAATCAAAGGTGTCAAAGATCCCAAAACTGGATGGGTTGAGAGCTTCAAGATGGAAGTGCTTTTTGAATTTTGTTTTTAACTTTTCACACTCAAGCATTAACTGACTTTTTCTGAACATAGACTTCCCAGAGGGACAGATTCATGATGGCATAATATTCATCTGTCTTCTTTCAAAGACATTTAGAATGGCTTACATTATAATCCAATTTATTGACATTTTGAAGGTTAGGTCAGAACACTATAATAGGCTGTTAGAAACTATGGTCCCATGATACTTGAGAATGAATGAAAATCATATTGCTAGAGTATTCATTTATTAAGGTGTATTCTGCATGGTCACAGACTCAAAGAGTCACTGTAGCTACATATCATGTACATTTGATGTCTAAGGGCAGTGTGACCCTCACTGCTGACAAGACAGGATCTAGGAGGTTCTGGGCCATAGTAGCTTAAAATCTAACTACACATGTACACAGACATGTTCACACATGTACATATAGAGAGCATGTTGCAATTAAGAATGTGAACTTAAATAAATGAACAAATTATATACATAGGGTTAGGATTTCAATTTTATAGGGACAAGCTCCTAAGTTTCAAATCTAATCCCCATAGAACATAATTGTAAAAACTTAATAGAATCTATAGGAAAAGAATTATGAGAATAGAGAGGGGAAAAAAGCCTGAATATGCTGAATTCTAATCACATTCCTAAGGCTGGTGAGATTGACAGTGAGCAGCAATTATGAGACTGATATCAGCATTACTTAGTAAAATTCTTTTGAAGAATGGCTTCCTTGGCCTGAGGCTGCACCCTTCATCCATGTGAGGTGTATCACCCGAAGAAACTGAAGGGGAAAGATGGATGGGCTAGCCTAAGTCATAACCAAAGAGTACATGGATTTTTTTTCCCCTTAGCCAACACTTTACACTTAAGTAGAATAAAGACTGTGTATTATCTTTATAATTGTCATGAAATTTTATTTTAAGTAGGCTACTATGTTTAAGAAAATATTTTGGTATTTGAAGGTAAAGTCCTGAGGGCATGAGACAAAAATGGTAAGAAAACAGAAGAAGATAAACTGCTGTGTGAGATTTAAGAGGAATGTAAGTATGGTAGCAAAATATGGAATAGTGAAAAAAAAATTAAGAACAGTCATACTGTAAATATTCAATTTTAAGATTTTTGCAATGCTATGATAATAATTTTTTTCTCTAATTACCTAAAGCAAGTCCTCCACCCTGAGTAAATCCTTGTATAAATGTTTTATTTTTGTTCTTAGAAAGGGGCTGGATTTCTTATCTTGGCAGTATTCATGGAACAGTATTTTATAAGCTGAACCAATTCAGTGAGAACTGAGTTCTGAATCCAGTTCAGAGCTCCAAAGCCAGAGATGGCCAAATTCTGTAGGCTCTTTGCGAAGCCTCAGTATGAAGGCAGTGGAGTTTCACAAAGAATGGGTTGTGGTTTAAGCTACTTTTACCTAGATGGTGAGGGGCAGAAAGACTTGAGCTAATATGTTAGAATCTTATATGACAGGCACTGTTCTAAACATCTTAAATACTGTGTCAGTTTCCTATTGTTATTGTATCAAGTAATCACAAATTTAGTGGTTTAAAACCATACAGATTAATTTTCTTATAGGTTTGGAGGCCACAAGTCCTAAAACCAAGGGGTCAGCAGGGCTGTGTTCCTTCTGCAGGTTCTCAGGGGGAACCCATTTCCTTGCCTTTCCTACCTTCCAGAGGCTGCTTGCATTCCTTGCATCATGGCCCCTCCTTCCATCCTCAAAGAACGTCATTCCAAAGGCTGCTTCTGTCCTCACATCTCTTCACCTAACTCTCCTGCCTCCCTTATATATGAACATGTGTCATTACACTGGGCCCATCCAGATAATCCCATTTCAAAATTCTTTAATTTATCACATCTGCAGAGTCCCTTGTCACAGCTCTTGAGAATTGGGGTATGGATGGCTTTGGCTGGCCATTATTTCGACTACCGCATGTGTGTTATTTAATATGTGATGTAAAATTGCCTTTTTATGTTGATGTCTTTTTTTACATCAGGTTCAAAGATACAGAAACTGACATCTGATGGGATTAAAAAATGTTTCCAAATTGACATAATCTGTAAGTGGTAGCACTGGGATTCAAATTCAGATTACTCTAGATTCAAAAACTAAAGTTTATTTTCTCTCCAGCTATTATATCCAGGTGAGTCTAAGCAGGGAATTATTGATTCATTAAAATTTCTCTCAAAAGCAATAAACAATTCTTTTTATTTTACAAAGTTGGAGTTGACCTTAATATATATTTTGAGTGTTCTTTTAGTTATCAGTAATTCAGAACATCCTTTACCTAGTCAATAATGCATATAAAAATGATAGAGGACTTATATCAGAAATCAGGCAATATTGTGAGCATTGAAGCTATAGTATTTAAAAATATCCAACTGCACCTTTATGCTGCCAAAATTATTTTGTTTTTGTTTATTTAAATATTGTCGTGTCTCAGAAAAAACAAGATAGAACCACTGTCTACTCATTTCATAAAATAGATAGGATATGCTTATCTCTCATTTGGTTCAATCTTTGCTGTTTTGCTAGAAACCAAAATATGTCATATCAGAGAAATGTTTTCATTATCGAGAAAGCATGAAAATCACTCAGGAGAGAGTTCAATCCTATACTTATTTAGTTGGTGGCAATTTGGACCAAAGATGCTTTAACCTTAGTTTGTGAGCAGAGGTTTTGGGTAGGTGGGATGCAGCGTGGAACAGGAAAAGAAAAGAAAGTTGTTATGTACACATACAAGTTCAATGCTTGATACATAGTAGTCACTCAAAGAACTATAGATATCATTTTAAAATATTTGCTTCTGAATAAATCAATGCATTTAAGATTACTAATAAAAATACACTGTAAGATTAATACATAGTCATAGTCAAACCTCTGGAAAATATAGAAAGTTATAGATAAGAGAATAAAAATAATCCACAATCTCATTACTATAATCTTACTATTAATTTATTTTCTTCTAAGTATATTATTGAATAAAGTTGAAGTTATACTGCATTTAACAATTTCAGTTGCTACTTTTTGGGTAACCTTATAGGTAAGGCTTTTCTTAAGTTATTGTTATTTTCCATGAACACAATTTTAATAGATTCTCAGGATCCTGTTATGCAGATACCCCACGATGTACTTCCCACTCCTCTATTGTAAGACGTCATTAGGTACTCTTTGCTGATGCTTTAAAAGATCTGTACTATAATCAATACTGTTCTTGCATTTTCACTTTTTTCTTTCGGTTACTGCTTTCTTTCCCTCCCTCCGTTTTGTACCCTTAGTGTTGAATGTTAATGACACTCTTCTCAGTGCAATTCCAAGCAGTCATTTTCAGGTAATTAGCTACATACCAAATGTTGTGTAAATGGGCTCATTTTTATTCATTTCTGTCGGGTTGGAGTGATTCATGAACCACTTTGTGAGTATGAGAAGCAGTTCATAAATCAGAGTGGCCAGGGGTGGGAGAGCAAAAAAAGAAAAAAAAAAGAAGTAATAATGAGGCAATAGTAATGAATAGATCCTTGTCAAGGATCCAATGCCAATCTCGGTCATGCTTTACCATAGATGTCTGGATGAATTCAAGACAGGTTATTTTTCCCCAAATTATCTCACTGTATTCATTCATATATCTTTGAAGTATAAGAGCATATATTAAATTTCTACTGCGTCTAATGTTTCCTAATAATAATTAGATGAAATATGTGCTGGGGGCATAAAAATTAAGACTACCTCCTCCAAATCAGAGCATCTTTGTTCTCATCATCTTGATCATTAGGAATTTCTATGGTGGACAGATTGCGAGGAATTAAAATAATTACAAGCTCTTAAGCAATGGGAATGGACTTAGAAATTGATGTTGAAGTAAAAATCAAATGCAAAGGAAATGTTTACCTTGAATTGAATGCTATGACTTGGGAATAAGTACAGGGATATTTAAACAAGGACTCAGACAGAATTAGAAGATAAGTAAAGAAATGGGTTTTCTTTTACAGTTATTATTATTTTTTGATTATTTTCGAAAATGCTGTATTGCTTTGCCATGTGATGATTTATCCCAGAACAAAGAGCTGATGCATTTATTAAAAGGTAATCAGAATAATCTCCAAACAGCTTTCTTGAAGGAGTAAAGTAAGATTTAGTAGAGATAACATTAAAATACTGCATTGTTTTAGGACATAATTTTCCCTTGAGAATCATCACTAATCAGAAAAATGCAAATTAAAGCCATAATGAGATTTCATCTCACACCTGTCAGAATGGCTATCATCAATAAATCAACAAACAACAAGTGCTGGAAAGGATGTGGAGAAAGGGGAACCCTTCTGCACTGTTGGTGGGAATGCGACAGCCACTGTGGAAAACACTATGGAGTTTCCTCAAAAAATTAAAAATAGAACTCCCTTTGACCCAGTGACTCCATTTCTTGGAATTTATCCAAAAGAAACCTGAAACACTAATTTGAAAAACAAAAGCACCCCTATGTTCATTGCAGCATTGTTTACAGTAGCCAAGATTTAGAAGCAGCCCAAGTGTCCATCAGTAGATGAGTGGATAAAACAGCTATGGTACATTTCCACGATGGCATGCTGCTCAGTCATAAAAAAGAAGAAAATTTTGCCCTTTGTGACAGCATGGATGAACCTGGAGAGCATTATGCTGAGTGAAATACTAGCCAGTCAGAGAAAGATAAATACCACATGACTTGACTCATATGTGAATCTAGTTAACAAAGTGAACAAACAAGCAAAATAAAGACAGACTCATAGAGAACAAGCTGATGGCTCTGCACAGAGGTGGGGTGGCTGGGGGGCAGTGGGACTGAGCAAAAAAAGAAAAACTCATGGACACAGACGACAGTGTGGTGACAACCTGGGGTAGGGGAGGAGGGGGGTGGGTGGAGGGGGAAGAGGGTTATAAGGGTGATAAATAGTCCTGGAAGAGGTACAATAAAAATAAGCTATTAGAAAATAAAGAAAAACAAAATCCAAAACAAATATAAGCAGGGCAGGTATATAAATTATGCAGAATTTTGAGCTTCCAATGGGAATGAGAGCAGGGCCTGAGAATATCATTTAAAAAAATAATAAATAAATTTAAAAATATTCTGAAAGTGGTGGATAAATATTACTTCTAACACAGAAACCATTAGCACTGTGGTATATTTACATTTAATCTCTCCTTCTAATGTCTATTGTGTTTATAACCATGTTCAAGATGTTTTCTTCCCTTTAATTCTTAAGAGCATAATATTTACATCATTGGCCCCAGGACTGCAAATTTTTTGGTAGAAAACAATATGTCTAAATGAAAACATTTATATGGTTTTCAATTTTATCATTTTAAAATAGACTAAAATAAACATTTTCATGAATGTATGGCTTTTTCCACATTTTGGATTTTTTCTTTAAGATAGAGACACAATAATAGAATTACTATATCTGAAGATATACATTTTTTGCTTCTTACAGTTTATATGGCCCAAATATTTTCTTAAAAGATTGAAATTGTTATGTAACAAAGTACTAATTTCCCTATACTATTGTTTAATTGGGTGTTATACTGTTTTTTAATATATGAAAATTGATACTTTCAATTTATTTTAATTTTTCAATTACTAACACAGTAAGGTATTTTTTAATACACCTGTTCACAAATTTTATTTGGGACTATTTCTCTTGAAACTAAAATCAGTAGTGATGTCTAATTTTATGATTAAAAGAAGACTAATAATAAATTTTACCAAATATCAGGCAAGAGAGAACAGAGTCCCGTTACAGATTTACTTTGCTGTTGTCTTGTTCAGTTAATTAAGTGAACAAATATATACTGAATTTAATGAGTCTTTTGACATGTGTTTTCATGGTTTTACTGTTAATTTTTTAAAGTATAATTATAGAAATAAAAATCTAAACTAAAACATATTGCCTTTGGGGGTTTATAATGAGCATCATCAAAATTATGCTAATTGAGAGGTAATTATGACTTCTAAAAGGCAAAACAGGAAAGAGATTTTATATGTTTCCACATTAATGATGAAGTATTCCAGATATTAGAATAATAACAAAAATATTATTTCTGTTTAGGGCTTTTGTAAAGCAAGAATATCCAAAACGAAGCTACAAAATATAATTGTCTTTTCTATTCACTTTTACAAGTACAATGTGCAACAGATAAAATCTGGATAGGTCGGCATGATCCAGCCATTTTGCTCCTAAGTGCCTACTTACTTGTAGCAAGAAGACAATAGAGACATTTATTCCTCAAACACTCCTGTAATAGCAAAAATGAGTAAGGGCTCCAACTACCCAGCAAAGCAAAAATAGATACAATGGGCAACTTAACAGAGGTTAAAATGAATAAATTAGTTCTATAAGTAACAACATGGGTATGCCTCACATAGTGTTGTGTGAAGCACACACACACACACACACACACACACACACAGAAAGAATGCCTACGAAAAACTACATGTATTTAAACTTTTACAAGACTGAATTCTATTTTTCAGGAAATCACAAGTGTGTGTGTGTGCGTGCATGTAGTAAAATACAAAAATAGACATTGAAATGATACACATGGCAATTTTGGCACAGTAGTTGTGCCGGGGGAGGAAGAGGTAAGGGAAGGAGAGGCAGGATGAGATGCAGGTGGATTGTAGTCATCTCTGAAGGTTCTCCCTCCCTTCCCTCCCCTTCCCTCCTTTCCCTTTGTGCATCTTTCTGTCTTTCTTCAGTAAAGATGAAGCAAATAGGGCAACAGATTAACATATTTTTGATATGTCTATAGTCACCAATTTGATAGCCTCAGATAAGCAGATAAATCCATAAGTAACCTACTTACCTTCTTACTTTAAGTGTCATTTTGAACTGTGTGTAGCCACCTTCCTGTCCCCCAACCCAGAATTACGGTAAAAAAGTAAAGAAATACAAAATTTCTCTCTTCCTCACACTGACTCTCTATCTAGTAGGCATTTAATAGTGGGCATGATTATAATCTTCTGAAATGAGTCCCTTCTGTCAAGAAATCTATCAACCTACATAGATCTTGGTGTTTGAAATGGATATATCTTTCCTCACATTTCTCATCATAATGTGCAATTACACATTTATTTATTTGATTACTTGTTTCTTGGGTGACTGCTTGAATAGATCGTTAAGTGCCACAGGGAAATGACCTCTCAGTGATTCATTTTCCATCTTCCAGCCCAGCATTGTGTAAATTAATGGAATTAATATGTAACTTAAGGAAACACTGAAATCATTATTTCTCTAAAAAAGACAGGAAAAGATCAGTATGCTCTTATTGAAAAAACTATGCCAATGTTGCTTGGAATACAAGTTTAGGATAAGATCCATTTCCCCCATCCAGATTCAATTTCTTATCAGAAATCGTATTGTGTGCATTTGCTAAATAAACAGCCACAGGCTAGAGTCAGTTGGATATGTTCTAGGACCATGAAGCTGCTCAAAGCATGCTTAAAGTAAGCCAGATATCATGGATGTCTTATCCGTTACAATTTTCAGATGCTATATAGCTCAACAGAGGAGTGTTTGTGATACTGGTATTTACATTAAATAGTCACAATGTCAACCTGGTATGGGCACTCTTTCTTCTGTTGTTTTTCAGAGTATAGATTAGGGTCTCAAGGTACAGAAAGGTAGTTTCTATTCCAGGGGCAAACTGAAGTTTGTCCTTGCTAAGGGAAGGGGCCTTCGGTGGTTAATTTGCATCAGGCTTTTCTCTCATCTTAGACTCGACTTCATGTGAAGAGTGAAAATTTACGTGGCATGAGAGGATTTTTAAAAACATCATTAAAACATCAAATTTACATCAGTATTATTAGAATGATAACTTCATAAGCAGTTACTAATTAATAATTCATGTTGTCTGGTTGATTTTTCAATTTGAAAAGTAAAGAAAAATGAAGGACTGCTTAGATAATCCAGGAACTGACACATAAATGGACATAAAGAGATGACACTTAAAAATATCATGTAATAGAAAGTAACATGGTGTTCTCACATACGTAAAAATATATACAAAAATAGCACACCTTCAACATTTAAAGTATAATTTTAATTATCATCATTATACTCCATTTAATATTAATAATGAATACTTAGTTATATTTACATCCATTTCTTTGCAAATACGTAATTTATAGTTATATCTCAAAAGGGTTGTGATTGGTTTCTTCAAAGACAAGTGCAAGTAAATCACATCGTTCACAATAGTTCTATGAATTACCTGCTTTTTGGGTAGTCCTTCCTTTTAAACAAGTCTTAGTCTCTAAAAATTCAGAGTAAATAAATGTATATTTCTAGTGCAAGATGGGTTCTGGCCTTATTGGAAGGATCACTTCTTTTTTATTTTAACTTTTTATTGCTGTTCAAGTCCAGTTTTGTCCATTTTTCCCCCACCGTCGACCCCACCCCCTTGACTTTGTCCACGAGTCCCCCATATATGTTCCATGACCGTCCTCTCTGTTTCCCCCTGCCTTGCCCTCCCGCCTTTCCTCTGTTCACTGTCAGTTTGTCCTTCACTTCAATGTCTTTGGTTACATTTAAATTGCTTGTTTGTTCTGTTGATTAGTCTTCACTTATAGGTGAAATCATATGGTATTTGTCTTTCACTGCCTTGCTTATTTCACTTAGCACAATGCTCTCCAGATCCATCCATGTTGTCGTGACTGGTAGGAGTTCCTTCTTTCTTTCTGCTGCATAGTATTCCATTGTGTAAATGTACCACAGTTTTTTGATTGACTCATTTACTGATGGGCACCTAGGTTGCTTCCAACACTTGGCTATTCTAAGTTGCGCTGCTATGAACATAGGGGTGCATAGGTTCTTTCGAATTGGTGTTTCTGGATTTTTAGGGTATAATCCCAGCAGTGGAATTGCTGGGTCAAAAGGCAGTTCCATTTTTAGTTTTCTGAGGTAATTCCACACTGTTTTCCACAGTGGCTGCACCAGACTGCATTCCCACCAACAGTGTCCTAGGGTTCCCTTCTCTCCACAACCTCGCCAGCACTTACTGTTTGTTGATTTGGTTATGATGACCATTCTGACCAGTCTGAAGTGATATCTCATTGTGGTTTTAATTTGCATCTCTCTGATGGCTAGTGATGCTGAGCATCCTTTCATATGTCTGGGCCCTGTGCGTGTCCTCCTTTGGAGAAGTATCTGTTCAGGTCCTTTGCCCATTTCTTAATTGAGTTGTATGTCTTCCTACAGTGGAGTTATGTGAGTTCTTTACATATTTCAGAGATCAAACCTTTCTCTGAGGTATCATTGGCAAATATATTTTCCAAAACGGTTGGTTCCCTTTTCATTTTTCTGATGTTTTCTCTAGTCATGCAGAAGCTTTTTAATTTGATGAAATCCCATTTGTTTATTCTTTCCTTTATGTCCCTTGCTCTAGGGGACGTATCGGTGAAAATATTGCTGCATGGAATATCTGAGATTTTCATAGGACTTTTATAGTTTCACAACTTATATTTAAGTCTTTTATCTACCTTGAGTTTATTTTCGTGTATGGTGTAAGTTGTTGGTTGAGTTTCATTTTTTTGCATGTGGTTGTCCAGATGTCCCAACACCATTTGTTGAACAGGCTATTTTTACTACATTTTATGCTTTTGTCTCCTTTGTCAAATATTAATTGACCAGAGAGACATGGGTTTATTTCTGGACTTTCTGTTCTGTTCCATTGATCTATGTATCTGTTGGAGGGAATCACTTCTTAAGTTATATAAATGTCCACCACTATGCTGTACACCTGAAACTAATGTAATAATGAGTGTCAAATGTAATTTAATAAAATAAAAAGCATGAAATAGAAGCAAGCAAACAAGCAAACAAAAAACATGCTCTTGCTCATGGTTTTCCCTCGCTCCCTGTGCCTCCTGACCAACCATGGTGCTCCCACATGTGGCCCTGTGTGAGTGGTGCACCCCCTCCTCTTGGGACCTGTGAGAACAAACAAACTGTCTTTTCAATGGCAGTTGGCTCCTGACCTGTTAGCCTCACAACACCTGAATAAAAAGAAAATCCCAAATACCTTTAAAAACTGAAAAAAAGGAAAACCTAAATGTACCTTTCTTCTCATCTTCCCTTTTCTACCAACATTTCTCAAACTAAAGAAATAACAAAATAAGAAACCTCTAAGTACAATTTATTCAGAAATGATACATAAGCACCTATGTGGATTGCTAAAGTTAAAATATGTTCTCTTTAACAGGGAAATGACATATATAGCTTTGCCTGTGTTACATCAAACATAAAGTGTTTTTCTGACCATTACTCTTGAGAATAATAAAATTCATAGTGAACATTTTTATGTTTATGGAAACCTGAATGTTCCAATTACCTCTGGTAATTAACTCTGAACAAAAGACTGTTTTTGTGCCTTGACCACTTAAATGAATAAACAAATGGTGAAGACCTATTATCTAAAAACTGTTCAAGTTAGAACTACATTTTGGTGAAAACCATTACTTTATTAAGTAAATTCAAAATGCTGTAGTCAATAAATCTTATTCTTTTTTGATTCAATCTTTATTGTATTTTTTTCCCATTATCATTTAGTTCCCTTATACTCTCCTCTCCCCAGCAATCACCACACTGTTGTCCATGTCCATGAGTTCTTTTTCCTTTTTGAGGGATTGAGCAATAAATTTTATTCTTAAATTCTAATTATTTTATTAAGAAAATATTATGCAGCCCTGTCTAGGTAGCTCAGCTGGTTAGAGCATTGTCCCAATATGCCAAGGTTACGGGTTTGATCCCTGGTCAGGGCACATGCAAGAAGCAACCAATGAGTACATAAATAGGTGGAACAACAAATCTCTCTCTCTCTTTTTTTCCTTCCTCTCCTTCCCTCCTCCCTTCCTCCCTCTCTCTAAAATCAATAAATAAAAAATTTAAAAACAGAAAATATTGTGCAATAAACTTAATTGAACTTAATTTTGAATATCTTTATACATAATATTTTGGGTTTAAAAACATGATGCTTCATAGTAAAAGATTTCTGAATTTTGAATATTTGAACATATTTGAATAAAGTTTATTAGCTTAATGAATCTTGTACTAATTAATCACCAATAATCTTATAGCAAATGGTACATTTGACAACATTCAGAACTTATCACTTATGGAAATAGAAGATATTACTGATTGAAGTGTAAATAAGTTCTCCCTCTTAAAAATCAGGTCTTAAAATTTCACATTCAAATTTTCTACAGATAAATTGCTTTATATAATAGAGAAATTTCAATGCTACATTTAATAGAGCAAATAGAAAAATGAGAGTGGAAGAAGTAGTGTTGGGTACTTTGCATACATTATCTTCCCAAATCAGCAGCATCCCTCCATGCTGAGAATTGTTTTGGGGTCAGAAGAGGAATCTGTTATATATCGGAGGAAGGAAATGTATCATGACCGTTATTTCTGTGTTTCCATGTTTACTCTTGACATGTGGCAAAATATAGATCTGTATTTATAAGCACTCTGTTTCTTTGTATCTGTAATTCAGGAAGGCCTTTCTCTCTCATTGTGTAGGGAAATTTGTGAAAGATTTTGAAATGAACCAATTAGTTTACTTGATGTGTTTATCTAGTGGCCAGGTAATCTGACCTTTCATTGTCTCAGAAATATTTTGCAACTCTGTACATTATAGAAAAATGATAGCAATGTAAATAATTCTTATTCATAGAGTTGCAATGGTAATTGATCATTGCCTTGTGGATATTGGCCAGTTTTGTCAGTTTGCATCTGTTTGTGAATTCTTTCCAGTGTGCTGTGTCATTTCAGTATAGCCATCTTGAATTTCCCTTTGAACTGGTTGTAACATCTTAACTAGTTCTCTCATTAATCAGTGATTTGAAATCTTTGACATGTTTGTTTTATATTTTTACATGATTTTATCCTTTTAAAATGATTGCTCTTTTACAGCATTGGAGGTAATCTAATAAGATGGCCAAAGGATTTACCTAACAGAGCCAGGTAAAATATGTTGCCAGAATACTGTACCTTATTGGCAACTTAAGCTCAGGTATATCTTTCCTTGGCTCCTGGAGATGAAGTATGCATTTATTCATTCATTTGAAGGCAAAACCCAGGAATATAACTTTGCTGATTCTGTTTCTATCTTTTCCTCCCCTCTACTGATTTCTGTTTTTGGTTTTGGTTTCGGTTTTGGTTTTGGCTTGCTTATGATCAATATGTTACTTCCTGTTGGTGTCAGCAGTGATTGCGAATTGGTTTCATGGTCTGACCATGTAATGATTTCTGTAAGTAGGTTAATGGATTATAGAGTTAGAGTTCTATACTCTGTGGAAAAGAGACCACAGAGAGTCACATTTGCTAGTCTTTTTTGTTTGTTTTATCTATTTGTCCATTTTGAGCTCAAGTCAATTAAGAATCTTGTGTGCAGTGGAATGGAAAGCAACTGTTTGATATGAAAACCACGAGTTTTTGTGTTTCTATATTTACTTTTGACTTGTGGAAAGTGTAGATCTGAATTTGTAAGCACTGTAAACGTCTTTGTATCTAAAATTCAAAAAGGGCTTTACCTTTCATTATGAGAGTATTAATAAATTAGACCATAAAGCTTTTTTAATATAAAGGAGCTTTATCTTAATAGATTTATTTAGGCAGATAAATCCTAATGTAAAGTATTTCTAAATTCTTTCAAAATAAGAAAAACTGTACTTTTAACATTTTAAATGTTCAAGACTTAAACAAAATGTTTTATTATCAGAACTAACACAGGAACATTTTATGGATCCAAGTTCACCTAATTAAGATAAATCTTTGGTAAATGGACCTAGCTTAATGATTTTGGATTAATGTAAAACATCCACATTTTTTTCTGATTTATCAGAATTAAGTATAATGCAAGCATGCATTTTGTTCTACTTCAGTTTTCTTTCCCTAAACTTATACAGGTTTCCTGATCAGATGGTTACTGTAGGTAGTTAGCTAGTTATTAATAAAGGAAGGAAGCAAAGGAAACGAGATAATAAGCATAATCAACTGGGAAGCATAAGCTTGTTTTGCCAGGAAGCTACAGCTCCATGCAATTCTCAGGGGATCACAGTGTTGCCCTGCACAGGGGATTAACAACACTCCCTTCCTCCCTCATACAGGGAGGAAAGACCTCAATCCCCTGCCCAGACTATGGGGGGAAATAAGCACATGCAAAGTGAAGTCAAAATGGTATAGGGGGAGTTACTTCTATGAGGAACACACAATAGGAACTAAAATGGTGATGATAGAGGCCTCTTAATCTAGCCTGGCAAAAGACGGGATTGGTAGGTAGGTGGACCCATCAGAAGCCCCTGAAGCTTGAAAAGTTGATTCATTATTTTGAAAAAGCATCTGGTCTGTTCCAAGCCAAAACCCAGCTTAAAAAAAAAATCTCTCTCTCTTTGTCTCTTTCTGCCCTGTCCCCCTCTCTGGAACATGTGCTTGCTCTGTGCAGATGCATGTTCTTTCTGCAGTGACCATGCAGGTCTAGCAGCCATGTGGCTTCAAACTCAGGCTCCAGGCTGGAGGCTTGGTATAGCAATGTAGCCAGGAACAATGCTAAGCTACCTGGATGGGGACTGGGACTGATTAGCAGCTGCCTGTGGGCTCCAAAGGACTTAGCTTTAATACGAAGCAGAAACTCTGGACACTGGCCTTTGTTTTGGCTGCAATGAAGACAAAGTTGGACTTTTTCCATAGCAGGATAGTTGGAGATGGGACACAGGGGCAGTCTTTTATTTCCACCCAAATAAATCTTGCCATGCTGCAATGATTAGACATTACATAACTTACTAAGTGATCGTTGCAATAAAACTTGTATCCATCTGACACCATATATAGTTATCACAATATTATTGACTGTATTCCCTATGCTGTACTTCACATCCCCATGGCTATTCTGTAACACCCAATTTGTACATTTTAATCCATTCACTTTTTTCACAAGCACCTCCCGCCCAAATCTGGCAACCATCAAAATGTTTTCTATATCTGAGTCTGTTTCTGTTCTGCTTGTTCATTTATATTGTCTTTTAGATTCAATTGTTGATAGATATGTATTTATTATTATTTTATTATTCATTTCTTCTTCTTCTTCTTCTCCTTCTTTTCTTCTTCTTTCAGGTCATACTGGTTTGGTGGTGGTGAACTCCTATAGCTTTTTCTTGCCTGGGAAGCTCTTTATTTACATTTTTAAATATCATCAATATTTACCATATTTAAAATTAAAACTGAGAAAAAATTAATATGTATATATTGATTCACTTTAAAAGAGCATGATGAGTGCATTCATGTTAATATCTTAGTATTATTATAAAAATAGTTTTGACCACATAGGTCACTGGATAAAGAAGGATTGCATTAAGATAAAGTTCAAGTATGTTCCAGAATATGAAAGAACATGATGAAGGACAAATTATGAAAGTAAATTTTAATTGCCTGTATTTATAATACCTGTGTCTGACAAGCTATGACATGTATTAAAATGTCAGCAAAGTTTGACTGAATCATTAAGGGTTTGTTTACTTGATTTATTGATTGATGCCTTTTCCTACAGCGTGAAAGATTATTCTTTACCTTCCATGTAACCGGTTACTCAGACAGCAAACACTCAGTCTCTTAATTTCCTGTGCTTCATATTGACTTTTTTATGTCCTGGATTATTTTTTTTAAAAAGGACAACAAAGCTGGCATGCATGACTCCATCTTCATTAAATGGTCCAATCTCTAGCAACTCATCTGATTTTAACATTCTTACATCAGAACATACACATCTACATCTACAGCCATGTCTACCCCTGCCTCTGTATCTTAGTATCTTTTACATGAACAGCATCTTTTCATTTTCCCAGAAGGCTGCTGAAAAATCACTTAGTAATTTTATAAGAACTGCATGTGAAGAGTTGTCAAGTAGGAAGATATGCTCAGCCTGCCCCCAATTCAGTGTATGTAAGTGAAATGTTATTACTATAAATATTTCAGACAGTGTTGGCCTTATGGGAAGTCCCTGGAAATTTGTCAGTGCCCTTGCTTTCCAGACTAAGTATTAACCTCAGAAGAGACACTGTTCAAAATTCTTACCATATAGTTTTCCTGTATTTACATATATTTTCTATATTTACCAGAGTCCTGATGGTGCTTTGCCTGAAGATATTAAGTAACAATAGGATAATGGTTTCAATCATAATTTCAGTCACTTTTTAAAATGTTTACTTTTCTATTGTCTTCATGAATTTTAATCTAGCATCTTCTAGACTTTAAATTCCCATTCTGGCCCCTATGTGCTCTTGAGATTTATTTCTAGACAAAAATTCAAAGTACACATAATAGTTCAACCTTTCCTGCTGCACTTGGGGGCCATATATCTCGTTGGCTAGATCTTAATTTCAGTACAACTAAGTCCCATTCCCTGAAGGGTCCCATTATGCATTTCTATCTCATTTCTACTTCTGGGTCATGCAATGTTTTTTATAAAAGTCCCAAAGCTAAAATTGTAGAGGCACGGGTGGAATCAGGTTTTTTGGGTCATTTGCCTCTTGTTATGGCTTAACTCTCTAACCTAGTCTACGTGTAGAGTCAGTAAGGCTGATAAACAGTCCTGCAGCAGTCAGACTTTCACTGCTTACCTAGTATTCTACCATAGTTTTTACAGTTGAATCTGCTAATTAGTAGGCTAAACCCCTAAAGGTAAGGAGCATACTATTTTAGAGATTGACTGGTGAGCACAGATAAAAGACCAACTGTAGAGAGCAGGACCAATAAAATGACATGGGTCCAGTCAAGACAGCATAAAGTATATAAAAGAAAGTGGAGTCATTCGTGTCAGCCAAGATGGCTTCCAGTCAGCCATGACACTTTGGTTCAAGAGAAAGCTGCCTAAGTCATACTAGACACAACTGACAAGGGGACACACTGAAGATATCTACACATGTGATTAGAACAGCCATGTCTGCAGAGTGGGACCACCCCCAGATAGTCTCCTGGGGAAATCCACACTTGCCAGCAGAAGTGTCAAGCTGAACAGCCATGCACCATCATGGACTCCTGGGCAAATTCCACACCTGGCATCAGGGGTACCAAGACATACATCAAAAAGACCTAGGAGGGTGGCGTACACCACTTTCAAGGTATCGCTGAGGCAGATTCCAGGCCACTGCTGAGACAGCCGAGCCCCACACCCCAGAGCGCTGCTCCACGCCACGCTGATCTCCCTTGGCATTGGCTGCTGGAGGCCCTGCCCTGCTGGACTGAGGACTTTGTCTGCCCTGCTGCCCACCTGGCTCCAGAGATCCTTCCTTACAAGATGCTGACAACTCCCTGGCCTACCATGCCATCTCCTGGACCTGCAGACCGAGACTCTGGGACTCAGGTGCATTATCTGCCATTGATTGATGTGTGTGTATTTTATTTCTCTTAGATTGTTAGATTGTTAGAGTATGAGTGAGATATTAATGTATGTTGATGTTCTACTTTGAGTGAACCTGCCTTCAGTAAGGGCTGAGTGAAGAGCACAGTTACTGTGTGTGACTCTTGTCTGTTCCTTGGTGCCGGGCTGCTGAGCAGGCAACTAGCTGAACAGTTGCCCAGCTGACTTATAGGAAAGGCTGTATCATGAACACACACTTGTGACACCAATAAGAGGAGAAATGTCATGTGGTAGAGTTTAACTAATTTTCCCGGAATGCAGGCTGAAGGTTGAGGATAGAATAGATAGGTTGTTCTCATCATTTGGTTTGTTACAGCCTATGAGAAATTGCCCCCACCCCCAACAGCAATAGCAGCGAAGCCTTCAATTTGCGATTACCACCATTTCGGGCTTAACTTATAACTGTGGTGTGATGAGATTACTATATGTCAGGTGGATCTTATTTCAAAGAGATAATGCACTTTTATTTTTTTCTGAGTGAGCTCATTTAAAATAATAGCTTCAAAATGGAGAAAAATGGCAGAAATAAAGACTCTAGAAAATGTGACTTGTTTTTAGTTTTCACTCAGACAGAATGGGGAATTGAAAGTGTCTCTGTGGACTGACAGTCTCTGTTTCACATCATCACAGATGATAATAGATCCTCAGGGAAGAGTCAAAGAATCCCCCCGCTGCTGATGTGCATGTCTCCTTGGCTCCGAAGACAAAAACTCAGCTAGAAAAAAATATCTCTGGTGCCAATTCTTCACTTACTCGTATTTATTGATCCTCTCTATGCCAGGCACTATGCTGGTGAATGCATGTAAAGCAAAATATATACAATGTACATATGGTATATATAATAATTAGAAATATAGGATACAAACGTAATCTTTGACATTAAGAATATGAACACTAGATAGGCCGTGTGTTCCCAGCCAGGTTCCTTCAGCTAGTCACCTTGATTGACCTTGGGCTAGTTCTCTGATTTTTCTGTGACTTAGTTTCCTTCTTTCTAAAAGAAGTTGATATTAAGATTAGATAAAACCATACCCGTAAAGCATTTACAAAATTGCCTTGAAGGACAAGTACTCAATTAATACTTGTTATTATTATTATGATTAAATTACCACGAGGAATTTCCAAATCACTAAATATCTCAGGCATGAACCTAACACATTCCAAGAACTCTTAGGTCCTGGGGAGACATCGCTAAGACAGAAGTCATATCTTTAATGTACAAATAATCTCATGGGTTGCAGAGGTAGCATATCAATGCTCTGTGATTGATATTGGAGTAGATGTGTATATGGAGAAAGTATGAGCTATCATTGCTACATAAAATTTACCCCCTAAATTTAGCCACTTAAAACAACAAAACATTTGTTATTTCACACATTTTTGTGGGCCAGGAATCTGGGCTTAATGTCGTCTGGTACCTCTGCCTCATGGACTTTTATAAGGTTGCAATCAAAGTGTTGGTTGAGACTGTGGTCTTATCTGAAGGCTCAGTAGGCAGGATCCACTCCAAGCTCACAGACTGGGTTGTTAGTAGGATTCAGTTCCTTTCTGGTGGTTGGTTGGAACTCTTCCTTCTCTTTGTCACATATGTATTTCCATATGGCAACCCTTGGCCGGCTTCCATAAGAACAAATAAGAAATAGCCAGAAAGGGCCAGCTAGACAGCAGCAAGTCTTTTTGAAGCCTAATCCGAGAAGTTACATCATATCACTTTTGCTACATTCTGTATATTTGAAGTGAGTCACTGGGTAAAGCCACACTCAAGGGAAAGGTATTCTACATTATGTGAAGACCCAAAGATAGTGATCATTGAGAAGCATTTTAGAGGCTGCCTAACACAGGATACAGTGCTGAAACAAAGAACAGAGATAGAAAGTATAGCAGTATGAATTGGGTTTTAGAGCTTAAGTAATTACTCACAGGGAGTATGTATGGGAATGGCATTCTAGGTAGGGAGAATAAAACATGTGCAAAAGCACATTATTCAATCAGGTGTCACATGAGAAGTTATGTCGATGCCATAGTAGCTTATGTTATATTATATTATAATACTAATAAGCAAATTTCTGAGAGGTCATGGAAAAGAAAAATTCACAGACCAAATTAAAATACTTAAATCACATGACATTTTAAGTCAATTTAAAATGTTGTGAGAAGTGGTCCTGGCCTGGTAGCTCAGTTGGTTAGGAGGTTGTCCTGATAGGCCAAGGTTACAAGTTTGATCCCTGGTCAGGGCACACACAAGGATCAACCAATGACTGCAACAGTAAGTGAAACAACAAATCTGTGTTTCTCTCTCTCTCTCTCCCTCTTTGTTTTCTTCTTCTTCTTCTCTCTCTCTCAAATTAAAAAATAAATGTAGTGAGAAGCAATACAAAAGAAATGGGGCAATCTATGCTTAGGATAAAAGTAGGTATAAGAACTTTACTACCTGAATTCTGGGATATACAAGTTACATTCATGTTAAAAATTATTTGCTTATCCAAAATCTCTTTTATAACTTTGCTTTTTTTTTTAAGTCAAGAACTGAACCAAGGACCAGGCATTGTATTTCGTCACCATGACTATTTTGTCTCTTTAGCATAGGTTAGTCTTTTGCTTTTTTTTCCCAGACATTTACATATTTGAAGAGTTTAGGTCAGGTATCTTGTAGACTGTCTCACAATCTGGATTAATTTTACTGTTCACCAAGATTAGATTCAGGTTTAACATGTTTGGTAAGATTGTCATTTAAGGGATATTATGTACCCCTCATTGCTTCAAATCAAAAGGCACTTAGTATAAGTTTACATTAATATTTGTGTTGCTAAGAGATCACGTAGTTAAGGTATTGTCTACCTCTTTCTCCATCCAGATCATGTGATTTATGACTTGAACTATTTTTCATCTAGATTCAGCTCCTCTGAATTATTCTAGAGTAGATGTTGGTTGTTGGCACACGCTAAACCAATTGCCAGCCTTTCCTTGTCGATTCCTCTGAGTGTCAGCAAGATATAGAAGGTCTGCTGGGACTTCTAAGAAAGACTTCACCTTCCTAATAAAAGGTACTGATGACATTGTCTTCATGCCTCCTCCACTCCCTTCTTAATGGAGTAAACGCAAATGTGGTCAAAAAAGCAAGAACAGTTGCAAAGAGGCTAGTCTTCTTGCCTTGAGTTGCTAAACCAATGTCCACACAATCTATTGTGCTTTTAGACTTCATTGTGTGAGGAGGACAGACTCACTTTTGTTTAGACGTTGTTCGTTTTCAATTCCTTGCAAACTGATGCACCCTAGCTGATTGATTCCACTGTTGTGAAGAACACTGAATTGGTGGGAGCAAGTTGACAATCCATCTTTATATTTTGATCAATGTGGCACAGCTGTCTAGGACAGTTTCACTGCAGATTTATGGTTGTCAACTGCAGTCATGATCTAAATTCAATTCTATACTCCCTTAATTATCTTTGGCGAACTCTCTTTCCCGTTGAACTCAAGCAGCGATTCCGAACGTTCTCTATTCTTCTTCAGTTCCTATGTGATAGCTGCCACATACAGGACGTTGCCTAGCAGATAACCTCACTGAGAAAAGCAAATCCTCTTCTCTTCACCTACACTGCTTACATATGCATCATCACCCTTCAGCTGAGGTAAAATCCTCAACTATTTCCACAATCCTATCCCCTCTCCTTAGCCCAGGACCTTCATCAGTCAATTATCTATCCTGTCTTTCCTATCTTCTACTTGCCCTTTGCTGAAATATATTTCCTTTATTATAGCATAAGAACATGTTTTAGACTTTGCAATACAGACATACAAAACAACAACAACAATAACAACAATAAATAACAATGACAAAATTCCTCCCTTGGTCATGCTCCCTATTCTAGCTATTGCCTCCCTTCTTTCCTTCCCTTCTTGGAACAGTGTCTACATGCCTCTTACCGCAAAGATCAATGACGGCACTTAGCCTTCTGCACTCAGAGTTCATCCCTGGCTGTCACACTGTCAAATTCAATGGCTGCCTTTCAGTTCTCACCTTACCGAATGTCTCCGAAGCACAAGACACTGTCGATTTACTGTTTCATAAAACTCAATTTTCTTGGCTTACATTCTAGTGCTCTTTTTTTGTTTTCCACCCTTTCTATGACTTCCCCATTTCTTCCTTTTTAATGCCCTCCCTCTGATTTGTCTGTCCCTTAAACAACGGCATAGGCACCCAGTGTCCTCTTTAGTCCACCGCTCTTTCTGTACACACACATGCTGGTAGATTCAGTTTCATACTCGCTTTCGCCTCCTCTGGATTCAACTGTTCTTCCTGACTGCAGCCATATTAACCAGCAGTGGCTGTGATCCCACCAATAGGTACTTGGCTGTGGACCTACAACAGTGATAGCTCGGCAGAAACAACACATTTCTGTTGACTTTTCCCAGTTCCCCTTCATTGGCTCACATGGTTGCCGAAATTCTGTGGTTTCCCAGATTCTCCTGTAACGTCCAGCTTGTCTACTCAAACTAGTGCCCCAGGAGACCTCATTAGAGACTGTTCTCTGATGCTCCAGAATTCCCATCTGAGCTGTAACTTTCCAGGCTAAGGTCTTATTTCTTTAATAAACCCCTATTCCCAAATATTCCTGATAACCCTGTTTGTACTCTGACATCAGTACCTACCCGATATTTATGTAGGAGAAAATAAACTTTGTTTTTATTTAAGGCAGCAAGTTTCTGATACATGACTCTAACTGTATCTTTATTAATTCGGAGAGGTTAATAACTGAGCTCTGTTTTGAACACATTGATTTTGAGATGCCTACTGACTTTGAAGTGGAGGTTTGAAATAAGCAGGTGAATAATCAATTCTGGAGCTAAGAGGGCAGAGTTAGGGATAGAAATTTGGGGATAATCAGCACAAGAAAATACAATGCTTTAAGAAACAGGGTTTAAGTCAAATATTCCTCAGAGGTCTAGTAAGCTGAAGATTGGTGACTTTTCACTGAAATTAACAAAATGGGGGGTTTACTGGTCACCTTGACTAATGGAGTGGTAGGGAGGGTACCCTGAAAAAATGAAGACAACTCTCTGGTGAGCTTGAGTGTGCAGGGTCAAAATGGATATTACAGCATGTCTGTGTGCTGTAAGAAATAGTCTAAAAGAAAAAGGGAAATTTGGTGATGAAGGAAGGGGAGGGGGTAATTGCAGGAGCAAAGGAGCACCTGGAAGGTATGGAAGCTAATGCATAGGTAGAGCTCTTGGTCTTAGACGACTAATGCAGACACAGCTCATCCTCCAAAACTGGAGGGTGTCGGTTTAGGTGGGGATACTTTCAGAGGTTTGATAGATTTGGCACTGGTAGAAAATTGTAGCAGTTCTTTTTTTTTTAAAGATTTTATTTATTTATTTTTACAGGGAGGGCAAGGGAGGAAGAAAAAGAGAGAGAGAGAAACATCGATATGTGAGAGATACATTGACTGGTTACCTCTCACACAACCCCAACTGGGGACCCGACCCACAGCCCAGGCATGTGCCCTGACTGGGAATCGAAGCGGTGACCCTTGGGTTTGCAGGCTGGCGCTCAATCCACTGAACCACACCAGCCAGGGCAACAGTTCTCTTCTAATTGTTCCCTCTTTCATAATGAAATATGGGCAAGAACAATTGGTTAAAGTGAGAAGACGGGGTGGATAGTGAAGACCTGAAGAGAGAAAAAAAAGACATGAAATAGTCTCAGAGCACTGAATAGTCCATTGATTAAGAAAACGTAGCAAGAAGGCTGCTGGACAGTGCCGAGGGCTTCTTAAGGTTTGGTTATGTATTTGTAATTTGATTAGCTGTCACCGCTAGGCTTTTTCTCTCAGTCATATTCCACTATTCATTCAGGCAAGGGATAATTGCTCGTAATCAGAGTTGGAGACTCTCTCAGCAAGTATGAAGGGGCGGGGACAAGGGAGTTGAGTATACATGTAAATGACGGAGCATAGTGATGGGCAGTGGATATTAAGCTCAGGAAGTGGGGAGCTGAGCTCCTTGTCGGGAAGAAGGTCAGCAGATTTGAAGGCCAATGGGACTTATACATTACTGAAGAGTTTTTGTAGTAACGCTGGGGGGACTTAGAGAAATATGAGATACAGATAATGGCAGCTAGCGAAGAAAAACTACCAGAAGTTAGATGGCCTTCAATAACTGACAAAGTCCTACAACCAGGTTGTTGTTATATAGACTCCAGTGTTTCCCAAACTGTAGTTGTTTGTATAATATCATAATTTTTGTCAAATAATAGTGATAATAGTGATAACTGACCTATTGAGTATTTGCCATGTGCAGATATTATTTTAATCATTAACCAATTTAATTCTCACAATAACAATATTATGTAGATACTATTATTATATTTATTCTACCGATAAAGTAGCTAAAGCATAGAGAGTTAAAATAACTTATCCAAGGTCACTCGATCCCAGAGAGTCTGGCTCCGTCTGTCCTAAGCAGCATACATATGTCCTCCTAATACTTGTACCACTGCGTTGTAATTTTCTCTTTATTTTTCCTGTAGTAGACTCATTATATTAATAGATTTTTAATACAAAATTTAAACCACTACCATGAATAAAGACAATTCTATTATAAATAGCACAAGTTAAGTATAAAGTGATTATAAAATAGAAAACAATATTATTAAATTCTAGCCAGTCATTGCTGCATGCCAGAGACTCTGAGAGAGGGCTAGCTTTGTCTGTTACAAAGAAGATGAGTAATAGTTGGAGGGAGATAAAAGACTTGTGCCAGTTGGGAAAAATTATGAAAGACTTGGAAATGGACCAAAAAGATAACCCTTCTTTGTTATCTCAGCCTTTCACTATTTGAGTTAAGTTGTAGAGAATGATGATAACGCAAATAATTCTTATCCGTAGAAACAAAAATTAGTTGTGTCAAGTGAATTGAAACTGATTATTGCCCTGCGAATAGGCCCATTTTGCATCTAGTTGTAATTTTATGTCAGCATCTTTGATTTTTCTGGCTGTGTGGTGTCCTTCGAACCTTCCTTTGACCTGATTGTTACATCTTACTGGTTCCCTTGTTAGCCAATGGGTTCAGTCTTTCACATGTGTTCATTATATATTAGTATGAGAGTCATAATTTTACTTTTGAAAAACCCCATCCTTTAATACACCAAATACATTTTTCTCCCTTTTGTAATCAGAAAGATGGGTAAGGTTTTCAATAGGAATAATTTTCTCACTGTGTGATTCCATACTATTTATGGTTATTATCATTTCATGTCCCTTGGTATCCTCTCTCTAGACGAAGGTTATCTAGTGTAGTACCACTCTTGATAAGCATCTCACACTTTGACCACACTGAATGTACTGCTGTTTCTCTGACCTGTCCACTCTTCACAGTCACCTATGGAATTTAAAGCTGCAACTACAACAACCAATTATACATAATTATGATCTCCAAGAGTACATAGTTGAAAACAGTATGGAGACTCCTGCAAACAATGAAGGATAGAGTTACCATATGACCCAGCAATCCTTTTTCTTGATGGCTACCACATAACTTGAAAAAAATTATTTATAAAGATATACACTCCATGTTCATTGCAACACTATTCATGGTGGCCAAGACAGAGGCCCAACCAAAGTGTCCTCTGAGAGATGATTGGATAAAGAAGATGTCCATATATACAACGGAACACAGCTCAGCCGTAAGAAAAGATGAAATACTACCATTTTTGACAACATGGATGGATCTTGAGAATATCATGCTACATGAAATAAGTCAGATGAAAGTCAAGAACCATATGATTTCACTCACGTGTGGGATATAAAACTGAAAGCAACAAACAAGGCAAATAAACCAAAAAAACTCATAGACACACACAAAAGTGTGGTGTTTACCAGAGGGTAAATGGGGTGGGAGGAAGGTTGAACAGGATAAAGGGGGTCAGATATGTGGTGATGGAAGTCTTATCTTTGGGTAGTGAGTACACAATGCGATATATGGATGATGTGTACAGAATTGTACACATGAAACCTATGGAATTTTATTAACCAATGCTAGCCCAATAAATTTAATAAAATTAAAAAAGGGCATATAGCTGAAAGATGAAAGGTAAAATCAGTTAAAATACATGTATGCTAGAAGGAGGCTCAACCCAGGTTGATGGAGTGAGAAAGGCTTCTTGGAGGAGGCTGGAAGGAGAGCAAAGGGCAGTGGGGTGGGCTGTGTTGTAAGAGAAAACAAGAGTTCGTCATGCAAGGGTCTAGAGCCACGAGAGAGTGTGTGCTTTTGGAGAACTGAAGCTGTGCAGCATGACTGGAAAATGAATTTTGATGTAGTTTTTGGAGATAGGGTTGGGAGGTGGGTAAAAAGGCCTTTGTTGCCAGTTGCTTTCAAACTTTTTCTTAACTTTCCTCTCTAAGACATCTTATGTTTTAGCTTTCAACTCAATACAACATGCAGGTATTTAGGAAAAGATACATGAAGCAACATTACCCTAAATACTTAAAATGCACTTTGCTCTATTCTATTCTATTCTATTCTATTCTATTCTATTCTATTCTATTCTATTCTATTCTATTCTTTCTATTCTATCCATTTGTAAAAATACTTGTCACCATCCACAAAATTGATTTCATCCATTAATTGAGTATAGTTTGAACATCAGTGGATTTTGTTTATTTACCAAACTAAGACACATGGATTATTCTGGAATGTTTAATCATGGAAATGACTTGATGTTTAACTTCTCAATATTTGTCTCTTAACTGACTGACTGAATGATTGAATCTATCCATCCATCCATCCAACTCAGAGAAAGAAAGTACAATAAATATTTTTCTAAGCTCAGCTCACACTTTAGTTTGGTTTCCCAAGTGATTCAAAAGGAAAGATGCAAATAAGAGTAATGAATAATGAAAACGAACAATATAGTACCCAAGGCTCTGGCTGAAGGAACACAAGTACAGCGTGTGCTTGCTCAGCCCCAGAGGCCATCTCTAATGAGCTGTGAGACAGTTCATCTAAGTCACGAATTGTCACCATAGCTTCTGTTTCCTTAGAAACAGGGCAACCGGTGAAGCTCTTGGCTCTGAAAACCACAGTAAAATATCCAGTAGCCAGATGGCCCGGCAATGGAAATTGTCATGCCTTGGTGAGCATTTATCACGAATGGGAGTCACAGGAGAAAGGAAATTCTCTCCAGTGAGAATTGAGCAGGAATCGAAAAGTGTGACCAGCAGGGGTCTGTTGGTAATTGGCACCGAGGGGCAGGCAAAAGGCAGAAACCTGGAGATTGAAACTCCACCCTGTCCAGCAATTTCCAGTTCACTTCTGTTACCATTGCTCTCCTGCTTTCTCACCCACTGAGCACAGCACCGTGAAATAAATGCTGTTTCCATCCTCACAGTGTCTAGGAACAAATGGAATTTCGAGAACATTTAAGTACATCTTCAAGGAAATAAATTTTATAAATAACCCCTGCAAATAGAAAATGCTTAGCACCACTAGCTAGAAGAGAGGCTAATGCATTTTATTATTCCCAGGCATATATTTCAGAGATTTCTGTGCTTAAATGCTTGCTAGACAATTATATCTGAACTTTGCCATAGTATAAGATGCTAAAGCAGTAATAATAATATCGTTGTTAAGTGTTTATGATGTGGAAGGCACTGTACTGAACACTTAACCTTGTGAAAGCTAATATGAAGTAGGTTCTAGTATCATTCTCATTTTACAGATGAAGAAACTGCAATTTAGAGTGTTCTTTAATCTGGTTAAGGTTTCAGCCAGTAATTTAAGTGCAGGTGGAATAGAGCCCGTGTTTTTAGCCACTAAACAACTTTACCAATTGTTTTCCCAAATATAAAGTCATAAGATATAAGAACTTTAGAGTAGGATTTTGTAAGCCTTTTGTGTCAGGATGCTGTTCACAGTCAAGTTAAACCTAGGAATGCCTCTTCAGAAAAAGTATAGATGCAAGAAATTAAAGAAAGAATTACAAACAAAAACAAGTATTTTGAAATATAGTTAATAAAATAAAGGAAATATAGTAATATATATGCTTCTTTAGTAAGGTCTTGAATAAGATCGGACAATTGGCCAAATATCTACCATAATTTTATAGTAGTAATTGTAGTCATTTACGCTAATTTTCAATGATAAATTGAAATATGTGCAATAACTGGAATTAGATATAAAATCTGGAATTAGATATAAAACCTGGTATAAAATCTGGTATATTAGATATAAAATCTGGTATGACTTTCTATTGGTTAAAAGTCATAAGTATTGATAAGCCACTGATGTCTGTTACCCACATTTATTGTGGAAAGAAATATTAAATTTCTGATACAGGTCAGTGAAAATAAGCATGTAAACTTTCCCTTTTCCACCTCAAGGATGCCTGGCACCCTATGTCCCCCTTTTGGGGTTTCCTAGATTCCAGAGCAGGAGCCTTGGCTCTCCCCCTGGGACCGCTTTGACTCCCCGTCCAAGCACATAGGAGCTCTGGTAATGTCTTGGGACACTTTTGGTTGTCAGTTTAGGGGGGATATAGTACTGGCTTCTAGTGGGTAGAAGCCAAAGATACTGTTAAATGTCCCATGTTGCTCAGGATAGCTCCAGAGAATAAAGAATTATCCAGCTGAAAATATCAGTAGTGACAACGTTAAAAAACCCTGCTTTGGAGCAAGAAGACTCGGGCTTGAGTTTAAGTGCCAACACTCGTAAGCTGAGTGATCCTGAAAAATATTTCAGGTCTGAATCTTGGTTTTTTGACATGTAAAATGAGGATGTTAAGATCACAGGGCTTTTGTGAGGATAAAATAAAAATGGCATGAAAGTGCATAATAAAGTAATGCATCACACAAGTTGTTTTCAAACTTATGTTGTTTTGAGTCCTAGGATTACACAGGGTTCATTCAGGGGCAATTTCTCATGACTGGCGGGAGGCTGCAAGGTCAGAATTTCAGGCATCTAACCTACAATTTAAGCAGAGAATTTCTGCTTTTTATTTACTATATAAATTAATCTTCTGTGAAAGATGTCAAAAAAAGAAAAACATGCTACTCAATATAATACTAGTTCTAATTATTACTTTAAGTATGTCAGAATAACCAAATATAAGAAAAAGATTCTGACTTCTTCATTTCTTAATATTTTATAACTTGAATGTCCATATTCCTGAAAGGGTTATGTCAGCTAACCTTACTTTTGTTCAAAGTTTGAACACAGCAGCTTGAGAAGAAAAATACACACTCAATTTGCCTCCATGTGTCATATTTTAGTGATTATTTTCTCTGTACAAGCATTGAAAATGCATCAAGTAGAAGTAGTGAGACATTCATTTTCCAAAACTACCTTTTCCTTCTACTGCTGACATAGAACAGAACTTGCTCATTCTCAGTTTCATACATATGGTAATCAGCTTGCTTTCCTTTGAACTAGATAATTGTAAGAATCACAGAGTACCCAAAGCCTGTCCATGTATATTTATGTTCACTAACACAGTTACACAAGGGATCAGCGGAAATACTACTGGTTCTGTTGGTTTAAATTAAATTCCTTAATCAATCCCCTGAGAAGTGTTATCCAGGAGGTAACTGCAGAATGTGCATGAATCTTTTATGTGCTTCATTCTATCAGTTTCTGGGAGGCCTGCAAATGTGCATTTTGCACAACAAAAATGATCTGCTAACATCAGACAAGGCATCTAGTGGTTTCCTCATCTTGAAAGCCTAATAATACAAGCTTGGCACAGCAGAACACAGATAAAATAAAGTTTTCTTGACTTAAACCTCCCTCCATCCATTTCCCTTAAAAGTAGCAGAAGTTACATCTACTTCTGTATGCCAAAACTTTGTTATTATTTGTGTTCCAAAATAATCTGTGAAGTCAGAACTATCATTTTCATCCACTTTATCAACTGAGGAAGCCATGGCTCAGAGAGGTTGAGTAATTTGGCCATGTCACTAGTTTGTAAGTAGGTGAAGGAGAATAGGAACAAAAGCTTTTTTTTTTGATTCAAGAGTATATGATCTTCCTCTTATTATCTTCAATTTCTTTTTTCAGTGCCTTGTAATTTTCTGAGTACGGGTGTTTTATGTCCTTAGTTAAATTTATTCACAGGTATTTTTTTTGATGAAATTATAGATGAGATTCTTTTCTTATTTTCCCTTCCTGATAGTTTATCATTTATATATAAAAATGTAATTGATTTTTTGATATTCATTTTGTATCTTGCTACTTTACTGAATTCAGCCATACTACTCCCAAAAATCTATAGATTCAACGCAATTCTTATCCAGATACCAACAGCACATTTCACAGAGCTAGAACAAATATTCCCTCAATTTATATGGAACAACAAAATACCCCAAATAGCTACACCATCTTGAGAAGAGTAAAGTTGGAGGAATCACACTACCTGGTATCAAACTATACTGCAAGGCCATAATAATAAAAACAGCGTGGTACTGATGTAAAAACAGACACATTGACCAATGGAACAGAATAGAGAGCCTAGAAACAAGCCCACAGTTTTATGGTCAATTAATATGTGACAAAGGAGGCAAGAACATACAATGGGGTAAAAACAGTCTATTTAATAAATAGTGTTGGAAACATTAGACAGATAAATGCAAAAAAATAAAACTAAGCTACCTTCTTAAACCATACACAAGAATAAATTCAAAATGCATTAAAGACTTAAAAGTAAGACTCAAAACCATAAAAATCCAAAATCCTGGAAGTAAACAGGTAATAAAATCTCAGACATTTCTTGTAGAAATATTTTTTCTGGTATATCTCCTCAAGTGAGAGAAACAAAAGAAAAAATAAACAAATGAGACTACATCAAACTAAGAAGTCTTTGTGCAACAAAGGAAGCCATCAACAAAATGAAAAGACAACCTGCTGAATGGGAGAACATATTTGCCAATGATGCATCTGATAAAGGATTAATATCTGACATTTATAAAAACAAGTTATACAACTCAACACCAAGAAAACAAACAACCCAACTGAAAAATGGGCAAAGGACCTGAATAGACAGTTCTTCAAAGAAGACATGCAGGTTGCCAATAGATACATGAAAAGATGCTCACCATCACTAATCATCAGAGAAATGCAAATTAAAACCACAGTGAGACATCACCTCATGCCTTTTTAGCTATCATCAATAAATCAGCAAACAACAAGTGTTGGCGAGTACATGGAGTAAAGGGAACCCTGTGCACTGTTGGTGGGAATGCAGATTGATGCAACCATGGAGAAAACAGTATGGAGTTTCCTCAGAAAATGAAAAATGGATCTGCCTTATGATCCAGCAATTGCACTTCTGGGAGTATATCCAAAGAATCCCAAAACACTAATTTAAAAAAATATATGCACACTAACGTTCATTGCATTGCTATTTACAATAACCAAGATTTGGAAGCAGTCCCAGGATCCATCAGTAGATGACTAGATAAGAAAGCTGTGGTACATTTAAACAGCAGAATACTATTTGGTTGTAAAAAAGAAGGATATCTTACCTTTTGCAATAGCATGGATGAACCTGGACAGCATTATGCTAAGCAAACTCAGCCAGTCAGAGAAAGACAAATACCATGTAATTTCACTTATACGTGGAGTTTAATGAAAAAAATAAACATAATAGAAGTAGACTCATAGATGCAGATAACAGACTGGCAGATCTCAGAGGGGTGGGGGTTTGGTGGGCTGGGTGAAATAAATGAAGGGATTAACGAAAATAACCTCATAGACCAATCTGATAACAATTTGATAATTACCAGAGGGAAAGGAGGGTGGGGGCAGTAAAAGAAGGTGAAGCGGGGATAAATGGTGATGGAAGGAACCTTGGTTTTGGGTGGTGAACACAATGCAACATACAGGTGATACAGAGTTGTGCACCTGAAACCTATATAATTTTATTAAGTTGTCACCCCAATAAATTCAATAAAATTTAAAAAAACTATATGACCTTGACCACTGCTAGGGACTGTCTTTCTTAATCTAACCCTTCCCCTCTTCCCTGTGCCGGCAATGTGACATTTGCAATTCAATTAAGGGTGGGATTCACTACAAACGACCAGACTTCTTCCGAATGCTTGCTTCTCTAATGCTCTCTCCTCCAGCGCAACTCGCTGTAAAGAAACGTAAATTGTACCTTTGTGGTTTTCCTCCTTTCGTGCTTCATCGAATCTTTCCCTGAAGTTCTCCCTCACTCTTTTGCCATGGCTCTCATGAACCAGCATGGACAGAGCCCATGCTTTCAGTTCTCTTTCTCGTGGTCCACTAGTGAGGATTCTGCATCGAGAGCAGCCAGTGTACCATCCTTGAAATTTTCTGCAGGAGCAATGCCTGCCATTGTGCCTAAGACGTTGTTCAGCCCTGTATTTGGTTTAGTTGTGTGAGTAGCAACCTGTTCCACGTGCTGGAATTGAGCACTGGAGTCACATGACACAGGAGGAGTGAGGGTGTGTGGAGAAAAGGGCTCTTTATCTAGGCAACATGCAGTAATTGAAACCAGTCGGCTACATCTAACAGTTCATAGGCAGCTAATGAAAAGAATCCTTTCCACGCACAGATATTTTTATGTTTTCTGTCTATTCAATAAAATGTTCTCAAATAATTGTAAGATCCCAGAGGGAGGGTAACAATGAGCTCCAAGTCTATGGATGAGTCTTATATTGACTCAGGTAATTTAAATACTAATTGCTAAAGCAACTAACATTAATGGAATTCTTAATCACGTGCCTGGCACTATGATTAATATTTTATATACATTATCTCTCATAATCTGCATAAATGACTATGAAATTATATTGCTTTTAATCTTCATTTTACAGATGAAGGAACTGGAGTTTAGTGAGGCTAAGTAAACTTGGCAGAGGTCAGAAAACTGGCAAGAAGTAGAATTTGGATTTGAGCTGGGTACTCTTAGCTGAGCAAGAAGGGAAAAAAAAGTGAAGAAGAGGGCCAAATAGTAAAGGGAGATGGAGGGAGCATCCATCCATTTTTCCTGAGGAGAAAAAATATACTTATGTATGTATGTAAATATGTATATGTATGAGTATGGGTATATGTATATGCAGAGGTAATCTGTCCTCAGTGTATTTGTGGGTAGGTACACACACACATAAATATACGGGGAGTATGTGTGAGAAAGAGAATCAAACTTCAATATGTTTATTTCTATGGTTTACCTTTAAAGAAATTTAATCTACTATGGAAGGAAACATCAATCTCAATAATAAAATAATAACCGGCAGATTTACTGCCTTGATCTGTGTTCTCTTATATAATGATCTTTTTAATTGTTTGACTCTGTGTTTAAATTGTAAGTTTCCACCTGGGCAGGTACTATAACTTGTTTATTGTTTTACCCCAGAGCCTAATGCAGCCTGTGAGTAGCCCTGGGTCATGCAACCAGCCAGTTGGATCCAGACTCAGGCTGTCTGGCAATAAATCTAAACTCTAAACCACGACTTTGTCCTGTCTCTCACAGAACAACCATCTCCCAAATACACTGCATTGTGCTTTTAGGGCAGGGCTGCTGCCTTGGTGTGGGTTTACATCAGATTCTCCTTACATTCCGCATGCAAGTTTAGTAGAAAATAAACTACCCAGAGAAATGTTGCCTGACTCTGAGCTTCAGAACAAAGCTGAATGTCCATAGCCCCTGCATCATCTTGCCAATTTCTTATTTAGCATGTGCATCGAAACATGAATAAATATAGCAGATTAGGATGCCCCAAATGACTAGGAGCTACCTGGGAGGATTTTATTCTGCAAAGCTTCTGCATAACATGATAGATGGAAATGTTCAAGAATTCTGCATATAAATAATAGATGCAGCTAAAGAAAAAGGGAGATTCTTAAGGCTTTTTAAAGCCATTGCACCATAAGATTTTTAGATTTCTTGGTTTTTTCCCTTGGATGCTGTAGGTAGGTCATATAAATTATGGATATTCAGTTTGTGGGTAATTAACTATTGAGTAAGCCGGAATGCACCGCAGTGATGACTCACATGGCCGAGCTTGTGGATAATCGATCGAGGTGCTCCTGGCTCTGCTTTTTGACCCTGGTTATTGGCCAACCGGCCCCATGAAATTACACGGAGGCAAAGCCAGAAAGTAGAAATAGAATTTGTACAGAGATGTTCAACATGACATTATTTATAGCAGGAAAGCATGGAAACAAGCTAATTGTCCAATAAATTATTCGTTAAATAAATTTTGGCATACCTGCATAAAGGAATAGTATTATAGTAGAATAGTACTCATAATAAAAACAGCATTATTAAATACTTAAAACCTGATAGATAATGGGATATGTACAGTACTTGACATCTAAAATGAATTATTTTAAATTTCCCTTCCTCCCTTATAAAACAAAATTATTTTCAGGAATAATCATAAAATGTAAAAACAAATGGTAATAATTGCCAGAAAAGAAATATGAATAGTAAAAATTTTAAAATCTTAAACTTTTTATATGATTGCATGCTGATAAAGGAAATAAACTAAAGTATGTTTAAGAAATAAATATCATAATTAAAAAAGCAGAAAAAATAATAATTTAGTACTTTTAAAGTATACTACCAAGTTCTGTTTCTTCATTTTTATAACCACTATGCTACCACTGTTTATGTCAGAAGTACTGGCTAAGTGCAGAAACGTACAGAACACTGTGGACTACATGGCACACAAAGTGGACTGGAATGGTTCTGAGCCCTGTGGAACTACCTCTTAAGAGGGAGGAACCTGTGTAGCTGGTCTGTGTCATGGACTGCACAGGGAGTCCTTTGAATTAACTCCCCTGTAAATTACAAAGTTTATTACAGTATAAGTAGCTAAAAGTGGTAACTTGAAGCTTAAATATATATATATGTGTGTGTGTGTGTGTGTGTATAGATATATATATCTACATATATCTATATATATATATCATATTAGTAAAATCCATCAGTGTCTTCACTCAATGTTTAGGTTTTAGACTAGCAAAAAAAAGTATTTTGGAAGAGTATTTTATTTCTGATATTTAAGATGCTGGAGCCTTGTGATAATAAAAAGCAGGTTGGATTTTAGGTGGTTTTGTTTATTAATTATTGTTTTTGATTTATCTGTAATCACCCTCTTGCTGCTTGCACCCAGGATGACCATTCCTACTGTCCTACTCCCGAAACACCATTGATAATGATAAATCTCTGGGGAGAAATGATCTGTTATTATGTATAAAGGATCTTTGAGGTTTTTGTTCTTCACAAGGAAGGATGATATGGACCGGTATTGTTACTGTCGTTTTGATACTGAAACCGAGGGCATTAACTGGGCAAAAAATTGCGTAAGCCACGGAAAGATGCTGCATGTTGCACGATGGTCAACAGGCGGACAAGAGCCTCTTTTTGGAAAAATAATAAATGCCAAATGCACATGTGAGGTAGGTTAATTACAATTGAATATTAATGAAGTTCATTGAATATTCATTTGGTTCTTCATGAGATCAGTTTTAGAGGCACTGCTACCCATATGATTATCTAGTACATGTTTTTTTTTTGGTTTTTGCACTAAATCTTCCATTAGCCAAGCTTATCTCTAGGTGCAACTTAAAGAAAGGTTTAGTTTAAACAGATGAACAAACAAAATAAATGGAGGTATGACAAAAACACTAACAGAGAATATGTGAAAATGAACCACAGGCTCTCTGAACTGTGAGATAATGGATGCTTTTTTATTTTCTTAGCATTTTTTTCTCTATATTTTCTATACTATGAGCATGTGTTGCTGGCTTTTCAGGAAAATTTTATGGGAAAACGGTATGTCTATTTTCAACTTGATTGACTTTAAAAGGAGAGAAGAAACACTTTTTATATCTATAATTCATTGCATAGAAGTAAGCTTTCTTTTCTCTGGAAAAACTAATGAGGGCAAAACGTAAAAGGAGCTATAACCTGCTGAGATTAAACACAGTTTATTTTGGGCTAGTAGCCTGAATTTTTATTTCTATGCCATGGGGTAAAAGGACCGTTTGCAATTTTTCCAGGGTGGCAAGAGACCGAGATAATGGTCAGGTAGTTAATTATTTTGGACTGGAAAGGTGAGGTGGGTTAGTGATTTTAACAATATCTTGCTTATATTGAAAGGTTATTTTTGAAGATAAGAGTA
Organism: Mormoops blainvillei; assembly: GCA_004026545.1. NCBI lineage: Eukaryota > Metazoa > Chordata > Mammalia > Chiroptera > Mormoopidae > Mormoops > Mormoops blainvillei. Next base: position 140,506 of record PVJD01001974.1, on the reverse strand, counting down.
CCAAATGTTCCAAGTTCCCACAGTTGTCATGGAAACCTTTTAGCTAGCTGAATAGGTTAGCAGGATTTTATGTTCCCCACTTTGACAAATACAAGAAGACATGATCCCAGCTTTGCATTGCTAATCAGAAAACGTCTGTTTTCAAGTCTTCTAGCACTTGATTAGTCACCTTTTCTTGATATATTTTTTTTTCCTTCCCCACAACATAAAGCAACAGGCGAGTTCTCTTTCAAAAATCATTTCCACTTTAGAAGCAGAGCCAAAATCGTGACTGGGCTGACCTTGTTGTGTTTGGGAGTAATTCTGCTTGCAGCACTGAAAGGCTCCTGCAGGTTAATTTAGGCTCCTGCCGAAACTCTTCTGATTTGTTCTGACTCTCAGTGGTTTCCTGGAGGTAAACTCACTTGCTAATAGGCAGGAATTATTCCTCATTTTAGGAGCAACAGTCCGCACACATCAGCTTACAAAGCACAGGTAAGCTTTAGGAAAAAGGCACCCTAAGGCTCAAACCAAAACAGCCCTGCCATAGGGGTGAATTCAGAACCAGCGAAAGTCTTTTTCCTCTTATTTTTCTGTAGCAACCTTCCGCATTGCTTTGGAAGGTAGACGCGGTCTAAGAATCCAAAGGCAAATGGAAAGACTAATAATTGTCTTTCAGGTGAAAGTCTGACAAATTTGGGAAAACTAGCGGAAGATGGAATTTATTGGGTTTTTTTGAGTCACCAGATAAGACAACCTTAAGCGTGTGTGTATGGGAGAGGGCGTTGACAAGGGCATCTCAAAACATTTGTTGTGAAACAGTGTGTAAGTAATAATTAAGCATAATGTAACAATTAAGAGCATAGGATTTCCAGCCATGTGAATTTGGGGGGTTCATTTTGCATCTCAGTTTATCACTATAATGGAAATAACACTTACCACACAGGGCTGTAGTGAGAATTAATGAGTTAATATGTATATACTTCTTACGAGCCCTGATATGTAATACGTGCTAAATAGGTATATTTGGCTAACTAACTGCATGGGGGAAGACAGAAGTGATGGGAAACAAAGAATGAAAAGATAGAATAGAGAGAAAACTGATAAAGGGAAAAGGGTCATAAAATAATAAGGCACATTTGGCTGTAGGGTAGTATCATTAGTTGCCTCAACTGTTGGATATTGTCCAAATTCTCACCCCAGCCCTAGACCCGACTGGACCCCATTTTTCACTGGATGCAACTGAGATGATTTTATAGAATTCATTGGACAAGTTTTCATTATCTGACTATGCCCCAATGAAAGCCTGCTTTCTGTTAAATGTTTCAATGTCTTTTCCGTACTAATGCAATGATGTTTGTCTAAGAAGCTTTAAGTTAATTTTAAAAAAGTGCATAGCAAAGTTATATTTCTTCTGAGAATTTAAATAATGAAAAAATTCATCTTTACATTCTTCTTGAAAGCTAAAAGTTATAGATGGATGCAAATGTATAAAATAGAACCCAACCTAAACTTCAGTGAATTAACCTTGAACAGTGAATAAGACCAGACCAAAATCAATGACTTTGAACACCAGCAATTTATGTATATAAACTCCACAGCCACTATCTGGTTTTCTTTGCCTTCCTTTTATCATGGTTGAATATTTACCTATCTTATATGTACCTCTCTTATTTTTTCCACATAATTTATTTTTATATAAAAATTATACATATATTTTAATTAGAGGTTAGTGTTTGTATAGTTGTGCTTATATAAATATTGTATACTCTGAGCCAAAGAGTATAATTGTATTTCCTTTCTTGTATGATTTGTTCTTCTTTGATTTATTAAGTGCCTCATTTAAATTTTTTGGCTGTTTTTGTATTTTTTCAAATGTCATTACTATTTGTCACATGAACATTTAAACCTGGACATGGCTTTGCAGCTGATGGCCCTCACTGAAGATTTGGCCTTTGGGTTCAGACTAATTGTTAAGTTTTCTCTGAATTTTTTCAATAACACCTCCTCAAGCAGGGTACCCTGGAATGCAGGGGCATGAGGATGGACCTGGGAGTCCCAGTATGATACTATGGAAAATTTCATTTAACTCTGCTCTTTCTCTTTAGTGACTCACCATGGTCCCATCACATGGGAGATCATGAGTCCAAATTCTCTGGTTCACTTTCTTGAGAGAATAAAACTCTTCTAGACTTTGAAAGATGGGGAGAAAAATTTGTCTTGTTGCGAAATTTGGATGTTGAGAGGATTCATGAGAGTAAATTAAAACGACAACAACAACAATAACAAGTTTAGAACGGTGCCTTGCTCTCAAGAAAGTATAATAAACATTAGCTATTTCTAATATGCAGATACATCTTACATATATTACAGGAGAAAAATTGTTTTACACATCAGGTTTGGGTTGTTTAACCATTCACACAATTTTTGTCCCCCCCACCCTCGCCATTTGCAATGTTCATCATTATGTACATGGTAAATTATCTAATCTGGGGTAACGGCACAGTCTAGGAAAACCTCCTACCTGATGTGAGGGTCAGACCTGTCTGTGGCTGAAAGTAAATCGACAGAGGCATGCTGGGATTGCTAAATGTGGCTGTCTCAGAGATGGATGCCTGTTGCTGCACGAACAATTTGGCTGTAGGGACTGAACTGATCACGTCAATCGCAGCAATGAATGTTCCATCTAAGGCTGCGGTCCACTTAAGTCGGCTGCATGTGGGCATGACTTGGAATAGATTCACTTGACTAAATCAAAGGGAGCAGACAGAAAGCTGGGTAAGAACATGGGAACTAAGACATTTTATTGACAGTTTCTGGGCAATGTGTTAGAATAGAAATTTACGAAAATAATAATAACCTGGGGTTTAGGGGCCAACGTTCTAGATTTTACAGTGCACTGGTGTTCCACTCATTTCCAATTTAACAAGACACTATCTGGGAAAAGAAACTGAACTGTTTTTGACCATGTATGTACTGAAAGTGATTATCCCAGTGGTTTTTAAAAAATATCATGTTATTTTGTGCACATATGTTGAACATTGCAATTCGCTAGGATATCAGTTCTCAATGAGTAAATTGTCATTCTTTTAAATTCTGAATTTTTTAACTTCTTTTGTATTATATATGTATTTGTTGTCACTTCACAATTTTCCTAGAAAAATTAAATGTGTTACATCTACTAATTTTCATTTGTCCTTGATTTCTCAAGTCTATTATTTTCTTAATGGTGGTCACATTGCCATGTTTTCAATATCTTATATTTAATTTTATAGCAACTTTTCTATAGCCTTTGATTTCTCAGTTAAGAATAAATATACTTAAATATAAAATGGCAAGTACACAACTTAAACTTATTTATAGTTAGGACCAGGATTTGAACCTTGTTACCTTGTAACAAAAACTAACACAAGCACATGGAACTGGTAGCTTGGCTGCACACTTCTCTGAACTCAGATTAACAATTCTAACCAGTTCTGGGAAGTTGAACATCCATCTGATTTCTGATGACTTCATGTATAGTAGCTTTAGTATGTGTCACTGTATATGACACTCTATGATCAGGAATATGATACCACACTGCAAGAAATTAGTTCTTTTAATTGAACAGGATATAAGTATGAGAGAATAAAACAATACTATCTAGAACGCTGCTTTTTATCCTCTAACTGTATTGTCACCATTGAAAAATAGTCATCTACATCATATATGAGGTTGTTAATTTAAGTAGCCTCTTCAGAAACCTCACAGAAACTTTGACTCCATCCTGTCTCACTTTGTCATTTCGTTCACTGCATTATTTTAATTGCTGTCTTGCTGATGAAAGGGGCAGGCGCCGAAATGAGGTGTGAGATTGAGAAAACGGAGGACAGCCCTTATATCCTCACAATGACCATGCTTTAGACTCTATCTGTTTTTAAACAAACTACTGCTGTCACATATTGGTATTGAGAATTGGAAAGAGAGGTTTTTTTTTTCCTCCCAATTAGGGTAAACTGGACAAGAGGCCAGAGAATGGATTTTCACTGGTCTTTTTCAAACTCAACTTTTTTTGATTTCTATAAATCCTCTTAACTAGGTGGTTGTTCTTTGCCCTTCTCTGCACTTAGTTCCAAAATAAAGGAGCAAAGACCTTTTTAACCAACTTTCTTTTCCTTCCTCCCCATCCCCACAGCCTGCCGGAACCCTGGCACCTAGAATCAGTCTGCGGGATCCCCGGTTCCTCTGCTCTTTCCCTGAGTCCTGTGGTTGCTCAAGACAGGATCATTTGAGGAGAATTTCAGAAAGGGACACATTTGAAACCCGTAAGCAGTTCGTAAGGAAATAGTGAGGGCTAGGGCAGTGCCCTAGTCTCAGTAGCAGAACAGCTATCCCTACAGCTAAACCTGAAGGGAAATGGGGAAGGATTGGTTCCTGGAACCAGGAAGGAAGATGCGTAGACAGGGCCTCTTTCAGAGGATCTGTGCCGTTTTGCTGTACATCAAAGTCAGTGTGATAGAACATGCAAGAAGGGGATAAAACTTGATTTTACCCTGTTACTCCCCCCTGGTCTCCTGACAATTTCTCACACTAGCTAAACCCAGTTGGAAGCTTGTCCACCCAGGTCAGCTTCCTAGGGCAGAAAGCAGGTGGAAAAGAACAGGGAGTGGATTTGGGGGGGCAAATGGAAGATATTTGAAACAGCAAATGCTTAACCTGTGAGCGTAGCTTTGTCACCTGTAAAGTGGGCTAATTATACTACTCATTTTATATACTGTGGTGAGAATGAAATAAATACTAAGTGTTTGTAGTACTGTTCTTAGTGCAGAGCAAGTACTGAATGCACGTTAACTATCATTATTTTTATTTGGGAATTGTTTACCAAATAGATAAAGATTGTCAGAATGGTCAATAGATGGGTGGCACCGACTAAGTTCTTTCAAACCTGTTCTGTTTTATTATGGACTTAAATACATAAAGTAATTCCAAATGATCTTAACATGCAATTAGAACTTTCATGGTTAATATAATTTATTATAGATAGTGAGTCCATCATGAGTCCTTGAAGAGCATCTTCAAACTAGGTTCTTTACATTCTTTGACTGTATACATCAAGTTCTGTCTATTTCATCTCCACTCTGACTTCAGCTCTCATCATCTCTCTTCTGGATTATTACACCAACTCCTCAACTGACCAACCAGGTTTCAGGTTTCGCACTCCCAAATCTATCCCTACAGCACAGATCCTTCTCCATTGGGCCTCGGACTAAACTTATACCTATCTTGGTAGATGTCCAGATTGTTCCATGATCTGGGTCCTCTCTTTCTCTTCCAGCCCATACCTAGTATGTACTCATTGCATTATTTCATCAGTGACACAGTCCCTGCAGTCCTCCAAAACATCATCCTATATCAGTGTTTCTCAAAGTGTGGTCCCAAGTCAGTGTCTTTAAGTCAACTATAAAATAATGGTACATTCTTGGGGTTTATCTGAAACTTATTAAATCAGAAACATGGGGGAACGAGGCCTCCAGGGGATTCTGATGTGCACTCAAGTTTCAGATCTGCTGCCATATCTCTTAGTCTTGGGTCATGTTAGTAATCTCTTCCTGAAATGTCCACCAAATTTACTTCACCTTCAAAACTCATTTCAAGCATCAAAGACTCCAGGATTGACTTGTTGATTGTTTTTTAACAAATTAATGTTAGTTTCACTGAATCTGAGTAATTATTTGTTCATAAAATGCTAATGTTTGAAAAGGATAAACATAACTCTTATGATAACTTTTTGGTAAAATAGTTTTGCACAAATATTTATTCAGAAGGGTTGAAGCATTTGTTAGGAAAAAGGAGGGAGGTTTTATGTAATCAGATTTCTGCTGAAAACATGCCTGACAATGATAAATAACTACTCTCTCTCCTACTAATAACTGTTAATGGTTCAAACTCTATTTTAATTGCCCTCATTTTATAGATGGAAAAACCGAAGCTCAAAGAGGTTTTGTAGCTTGTTCAGGATTACAAATATAACAAGTAGCAGAGCCAGGACTGGAACTCAGATCTGTCTGACTTCCCAGATCAGATACCGAGACATTGTATTATCTTTGAAACACAGAGAAAGCAATCACCTCTATTTTCTCCCAAGGATCACCTTTTTAATTCCAGGTAGGTGGAAAGAGATGAAAACATTATTCTCTTGTAGGCAGTGGAGTCTAGCTCCAGCTGGTCACTAGACCAAATAGAAGACATGCTATGACATGTCAGTTCTCTCCCATAGTGTCATGACAAACCACTTCTTTCAAACTGATCAGGTATAAGATTTGCTACAAATAATATTTCAAATAATAGATTTTGTTCATGATTAACTCTTGAGTACACTAATAAGGACTCAAATTATCTATATAAAATGTCTTTTCCAGATTCTTGCATTTTAATATGTTTTTGTCATGAAAAGAGAAAGAGGTTGGCAATATAGCTATTGGGAAAGACATTGTGTAAAAATTACAATCTATTTTGTGGGAGGAAACATCATTGATCATGTATATCCAGCAAGAGGAAAATGTTGTATTTGACTTTATAAAGTATAAAACTCTATACTATAAAACTATAGCTTGATATGAATATATAATGGGGTGGGCATAGGCATCATCAGAGTTATTGAGAAAGCTTCTCCCAATTTTATTTCTCACTAAAGGCAGGGAGATTCTCTACAGCAGATCTCTGGCACACACATGGCAGGAGTCAGTCTTCCTGATCATGGTCTCTGTACACAATTGGGAGACAAAATGATCTGTCACATTTATAAAATTACCATTTTAAAGCATCAATACTTTCCCTTCTTGCTAAGACAAAGTAACCCTCTTCATTGTTGGTACCATAGCTTATATTTTTTTTATTTGTAAGCATTGTCAGCTCATTTTCTACTTCAATCTTAACAAACTCAGGGATATTATTCATTTTATAGATCACATTACTGATGAGTACCAACATATTCAATAAAGTATTCAATTACCAGTCCATTAGCAATATTACTAAAGAAATGTCATTATGATATTTCTTTAAAAAGCTTATTATAGCTTTTTCCTTATGTACAGGAAAATTGTGTCCTAAAAAAGTAAGCTTCAAAAATCTTTTTATTAGTTTTCCTGCATGTATATCACATAAACTACCTTAATGATTTGTTCTGTTTTATTCAATCATCTTAATTTTATCCTCGCAAGAGTAATGGGACCAATCAAATGAAAGTTACTGTAATAAAAAAGGCTGGGTAGTGTCCTTTAATACATTTGAGTGTACTTGATTGTTGGAGGAGAACAATTTGTAAATAAGACTCAGGAAATAGGACTCAAGAATGAGAGGCCAGGCATGAAAAAGAAGACAAAGGTAATGGGGAGGATGATACATTTAAATACCATAATTATCCTATAGAGGTATTTCAAATAATATTTAAAAAGCCACGTTTTCAAAGTCACCTTCCTGGTTTGTCATTCCAAAACTTCTTTAACTGACAATCAAGTTCGTTTGCACATAAAATTCCATTTCTTTCTACTTCAATCAGATCTCATATATTATGAATGGGGTTCTCTGTAGACACAAACAACTAATAAACTTGTCTTCCTTTTAAAATTTCTCATATGCATAAGAATAAAAATCACACCATCTCTGTTTTCTTCCTTTAACTCTATTACTTCACAGTGTATTTGTTCAAGAGCCCAGAACCTGGAATGACACTGCCTTGCTTCAAATCATGGTTTCCCACTTCCAAAGGCTGTGACCGGGGACAAGTTATATTTGGCTTTTTTGTGTATCACTTTGCTCATCTGTAAAATGGAAATAATGATGTTCCTACTTCTTAAGGTCATTACAAGGATTAAGTAATAAACATACTAATATATTAAATGCTTAGTGTCTGGTATATACTAAGCACTATAAAAGCATTTGCTATTATTATTGTTCTTAACACATTGGCTTTGAATTTCTTCAAGTATATTTAAAAATCTCATTTATTTTCAATAAAATAGTATACAAACATGGTAAGGAATCTGAACATTAAAAAATACATACAATTAAACAGCAAAGACACCTATTGGCAATACTTTTTTCAGATATTCTTCCAGAGTGTTTCTATGTTGCTTTTTTAAATTTTAATCCTGTAGTGAAAACACTGTTGCACACACAGTACTCCTCGACCTCTCCAATATAAAAACGCATGATTAAAACTGAACACAGTGCTCCAGTAGGACAATGTAACTATCCAGGAATATTGTATCATCGCCTTTATGACCTCATCAGCTCTTTCCTTGTGGCACACCATCGCTTTCTATTGGGCTCTCACAGAATGGCGCCATACTGTTGACACCTATGTTTGAGGATTGTTGCCTGGTGACTGTTAACTTCCCTGCTTTCCTGGAGATGCAAACATCTCACTACCCCCCTCTCTCCACTCCCTTACAAAAGTCCAGATACCCTGAAAACTTTTCCAGGGAGCAAAGGACAATTGTCAGTGTCTTACATGAATGCTTTACATGATGTATAATTGAACGTCAAAATTTCCTAATGTTTCTCCGAGCAAGTGAGGACTTAGAATTCATAGTGAAAAACTGATAGGCTATCTGAAAAATTTTAATGCTGGCCACTTGATATGTGTTTATTACTAGTTATATCAAGAAATAGTGCATTTTACATTTTAGCCTCATGGATGTGGGGAAAAAAATTACAAAAATGAATCTAACCTATGACATTTCTCTCAGAAAATACTAGATTTAAATCTCTTAAGGAGCCAGACCTATAATTTCTGCCCCTTCATATAATGAAAGAAAAAAAATGCGTTAAACAAATATTAACTAGTATGTTCATAATTCACATTTTATGGAACGAAAGCAAGGATTGAGGGTCAAGTTCAGGAACCCTTGGGTGTTGTTATGTGGATGAGGATGTGACCTTTCTGGAGGAGTTTCTTTCCTGCATGTAGGAGAAAAAGGTAACCAAATATTTGTCAACATTCTTGTAAGGGAACTGAGCAAAGATTGTTGGTGGAAGTTCTAAACAAGTGGTGTAAGCCTGGAAATATGTGTAGTCACAGTGAGACTATACCTACAGTGTGCCTGGCGGCTACCCTCACAGTGAGGTAGATACATGTGTGTCCTCCTCTCACAGTAGTGTGGGTAAGACCACATAACCCAGACATCCCACCACTCTCACTAGCCAGCACTAAAACACAATAACCACTTAAAGTGGCTAAGATGCTCTAAGGGGTGGGGAGGGGAAATGAAAACGCCCATTCCATCCTACAACATTTTAGCACTTTTCTCCTTAACCCAAATTACCTTCAGAAAAAATATGTCATTTTCAGCATGAAAGCTGTATTGTTACCACCCACCCCAAGAAATCAATGTGCACAAAGTTTCAGTCTCTTTCACTGGGAAAATAGCCTGTAAAACTATAAATGATGCGGTAGGGCTAAAACAGGGAAAAAAGTACCAGCTTTCTGCACTGCAAAAATCTGAGACTGGCCTGGGGGAAATGAGGAATGCTGATTCATTATATCGTGAAAAAGGGCTCGAGTCCACAGATCTGGATTTTCTGTGAATCTTTCTAGTCACATAGGTCATGTTAATGAGAATGTATAATTTGTGATTTCTTCCTGTAGGAATTGGAGGCTGGAGGAGGAGGAACAGGAATGGGATTGGGGAGAAGGAGAAAAGGCAAAAGTTAGAGTCACAGTAATGATGACATCTGATGAGGCTGAATGATATTACATGCCAGGTATCATGCAGTGTACTTCAGAGGCCCGAAACCCCGCAATCTCCACCAAAGTCCTACAAGGTTGGGGTTATCATGATGTCCATCTTACATGTGAGAAGAATAAGTCATAAAAAATTTAAATGTGCCTAGGCTTTCCATATATGAGGGGAGACCCAAAAACCCTATATTTATTGATAAAAAATTGTGTATTTATTCTTACATGTTTAAACTTCAGTCACCTTTAAAGTACTCTCTATTTGATGCAATACACCTATTGAGGCATTTTTTCCACTGCTCAAAAGAGTTTATGTTTTATTCTCATCACCCAAGGGCACTTTTATTTGCCTTTTTAGAGAGAGAGAGGAAGGGAGAGAGAGAAACATCGATGGAGAGAAGCATCGATGGGTTGCCTCCGTATGCACCAAGACCTGGGACCTGCATGCATCTGGATTGGGGGTCGCATGTGCCCATTCCTGGACCAGAGATGAACCCACAACCTAGGCATACGCGGCAACTGGGAATTGAATCCGCAACCCTTTGGTTATGAGACAAGGCTCCAACCACTGAGCCACACGAGCCAGGGCTCAAAACAATTTTTGAACTTGTCAGTTTTGATGCCTTTTAGTGCTTCTGTTATTTTTCGTTTCACCTCTTCCACATCGGCAAAGTGTTTCCCTGTGAGGACCTTTTCATCTGGGGAAACAAAAAAAAGTCGCTTGGGGTGAGATCTGATGAAAAGGGAGGGTGGGGGACAAGGGTCATGCCGTTTTTGGTCAGGAACCGCTGAACATGCAGAATGGTGTGGAGAGGTGCACTTGTAATCACCCCTCATGAAATGGGCAAATGTGTTGAAAAAAGGTCTTCAAAAAAAATGCACCGAAGCTGAACACAGCCTCTCACAACAACACCAGCTGGTACACTGATCCACATGAGTTCCTAGGGCACTTATCTAGCAGAGGAAGCCTGTACTATAAGGAGCTCACCCTGCAGAAGATAATTTTGGGTATTTTTGGGTCCCCCTTAGTATTCTGACACTGAAAGGAAAGCTGGAAAAAAACCCCCCCTGGATTCAACTTTTCACTGTGGACCTGCACCATCCCATCTTCCCTCACCCACCTTTCCCTTGGTAGAGATAACCAGAGCTACTGCCTTTTCTCTAGCTGTAGCCTTAGATCAATACAATGGTTATACTGGCCACTCTTGGAAAACTGAATTTCCAATTTATTAATAGGCAAGTGCAGTGTATAGATACAGTCTATTGGAAAACACAGCTCTTGTCTCTCAGAGAAGTATCCTGATAACCACTTTGGCAAAAATAGGGACTTGGAAAGGTGATTCATGATCCGTCAAGATTTCGCCATTTTTAGCCTAGTTTTTAAAACTTCTATCTTTTATTATTTTTTTATTCCCTTTTGCTCTTAAACTAGCTGAGGAAAATGTAGACTCCAGAAATGATCTTCTAGCAGCTGTCTGCAAAAGTGGGACTATGCATCCCAAATAATATATAACCACAAACATGCTATTGAGACAGGGTGGCAGGGTGGGATGACGGCAACTCCTAACAAGGCCAGCAACTGAATAAATTGCCTCTTGATCTCTCCACTGAGAATAAACTCATGTGAATCTGGGGAGGTTGAGCTGTTGCTGCTGCTGCTAATCCACCATGTGTAGTGACTAATTTTATTAAGTGAAATACAAGAAAAGGGAAGAGCCTTGCAGTAGCAATGTGTGCAGAGATGATTGCTTTGGCCTAAGTGCGGAGCCCTGTGGCAGTAGAGTGAGCAAGGCCAATCAGGCTGGCTCAGCAGGCGGCCCTGGCACAGCTGGGGAGGACTGGTGGTGCTGGGCGGCTGCAGCAAGGCTGCCGCGCACAGGACTGCATCCACTGTGTGCATCACTGCGGATATGAAAAACGACGATTGCTTTTGACTTGGAGGTAACCTTGCTCCTGAGAAGATGGGTTCACTGCACTTAGAAAAGTTCACCTTTCTTTAACTGAAATGCTTAGCAGTCATTACCACTGAAAATGAGATGCCTATAATTTCAGGCAAATCAATGTGCTAAGATCTTTTACTGCTAGGAGTTGCAAACTCCAAACCTTTCTGAACCAGACCAAGCAATACTGTAAGTAAATAATATAAATCAATAAAGCTATAGACGTGATGGGGCTCATTGCTAACTGGACAGGCCTACTGCTAATTTAATTTTTTCCCCTAAAACAGTGTGCCAGTATCTACTAAAGCAAAACATATGCTTAGCCTTCATCTCAGCCATTCTACTCCCAAGCATATTCTAAGTATATGTCCAAGAGATATAACTGTGTATATTCACCAAAAGACATTTTCAAGTAAACCCGAAACTATCCCAAAGTCCACTAACAGGAAAATAGATAAAATGTGATATATTTAAAGAGGATACTACTGACGTATTCAATAACATAACTGACTTTCACTGATACTATGTTGATTGAAAATAGATAAAAAGGGTTAAAGGCTGTTTAATTTCATATGTGTAAAGTTTTTAATAGAGCAATGCCAGTAGATGTTGGTAGAAGTCAGGGTAGTGGTTACTTTTTTGTGAGGGGTATTGTTTGAGAAGGGTTACAATGAATTACCTGGGGTGCTAAAGATATTCAGTGTCTTGACCTGCGGGTTGGTTACATGGATATATACATTTGTGAAACTGTATCAAGCTGAACAATTAATTTTGGTTTTACTGTGCGTCATGCATCAATTAAAAAGTTAGAAATTACATCATGGCAGAACAAAACAAAACAATACAAAATAAAATAAAATAAAAGTTGTCCCAGATAAATAAAATACTCTGAGCTACAAATTTGGTTGCTGACCATGAATTTATATCCCTAATGTTTCTAATGGTCTTCCTGTCACAGATGAAGACAAAGTTTCATCTGTTAGCTCATGTTTCCTCTCTTGGGGAAAGAATTAGGACAGCAAAAAAGGAGGTACCTATTTAATATTTATATTGAGCCTTTACTTTTTTTTGTTTGAATTTTGTTTAATCTCCACATATTTATGAATTTTCTAGTTTCCCTCATTGATTTCTAGTTTCATACCATTGTGGTCAGAAAAGATGTTTGATATGATGTCAATCTTCTTAAATTATTAAGACTTACTTTGTGGTCTTACATATACTCTACCCTGGAGAATATTCTATGTGCACTTGAGAAGAATGTGTATTCAAATTGCTTTTGGATGAACTGTTCTGTATATATACACATGTATCTATTAAGTTCTGATATGATGAACTTTTTACTCTTAAAATAATTTTATGTTAACATTTCCTAGCATTGCCACAGTTCACATACTTATTATTTAATACATTATATGTTAGTATTTTATTAGTAGACTCTTTACTTAACTATTTTACTATTTTTTAGAACTTATGGTATTTTCAATTTTTTATTTAAAACAAATGGGTCCTCTTGGTTTTTCATTCTCAGTTTATTTCTTGAGACATATTCCTTGAAGTGGAGCTATTTAGACAGAGGCCATGAGTGAATACTCAGAACCGATTTTAATGCCATATTACTTCTAAAAGGCTGACTTTATTCATACTGTCAAATGCAATTTATAAGACTACTTTACCTATTTGTTTCCACAATGCTGAGATTTAAAAAAAATTTCATTTATTTATTTTTAGGGAGGGTAAAGGAGGGAGAAAGAGAGGGAGAGAAACATTAGTGTGTGGTTGCCGCTCAAGTGACCCCTACTGGGGACCTGGCCTGCAACCCAGACATGGACCCTGACTGGGAATCAAACCAGTGACCCTTTGGTTTGCAGGCTGGTGCTCAATCCACTGAGCAACACCAGCCAGAGCCCAAAGTGATATTTTTAAAAATCATTTTTAATAAATTAAAATGCAATGACTCTGTAAAGTTATTTACAGGGACTTAATTTTTAGTAGAATGGTGGTTAACTTTTCCTAAACTAGATAACTTTCTGTATTACTCCATTTGAGTACTATTTTCATCATTTATTAAACAGAATCTGTATACTGCCATATATATTAATCTCGGTTTTCTCCATATTTTTAATGGAGAAAGTTTGTCAATTATGTTTATTTGTTAAGTTTTCCTCATTCTGTTATTTTTATTTTACTGCATTTGTCTTACAGACAGTTAATATGTTCAGGCATATTTTGTCTCTAATAATTTTCATTTCTTGAATAACCTTGAATTACCTTGAATTAAAAATGGTATTGTATTTTCTTCTGTATTTTCCAAAATAATTTACATGCTCTTTGATTCAGTTGTTATTTATTTCATTTTAAAATTTGAAATATAAATCCAAATTAATTCTCCATATGAATATATAATTATACAAAAAACTACAAAATATTAGCCATTGCTATAATATTTTAGTTTAAATGCATATAAAATAATACATGTATTAAAAAACATCATGGTAAGCAAAATAAGTCAGATAGAAAAAGTTAAGAACTCTATGATTTCACTCATATATGGGATATAAAATTGAAAGTAACAAGTGAACAACAAGAAAACAAACAAACAAAAACTCATAGACACAGACAACAGCATGGTGGTTACCAGAGAGAAGGGAGTGGAGGGACAGAAAAAGGTAAAGGGGAGTCAAATATATGCTAACAGAAGATGATTTGGCTTTGGGTGGTGGGCACACAATGCGATATACAGGTCATGTGTCATAGAAATGTACCCTTGAAACCTATACAGTCTTATTAACCAATGTAACCACAATACATTTAATTTAAAAATCTCAATTATTATTCCACTGAAAAATTTTCACTCTTCTTTTTAAAAGTCTAACCACATGTGGAACTCTGTTATAAATTAATAAGCAAGCCTGTCATCAATTATCTTTGTGTGGCTGTGTCTATTTACCTGTCATCTGTTTTCTTTGCTGCCTTTCCTGCTGCTTATACAGTCACATATTATTTTGAAAGTAAAGGCATTTTACTTTTAAAGTGTCTTAGAATATCACATGGAGCCTAGTGTTAATATTTTGTTGCATTTATTGATTAATGTAAAGTAATACAACTTAATTATATCGTCTTCCAAATTAAAATGTTTATCTCCCATTTTCTTCAGTTAGAATGAATTGTTCCTTACTGTATTTCCTAAGACCTTACCTATAGTTCTCACTTTCAGGTTTTCAAATGACTATTTGATACTTAGGGATGGATTGACAATTGGAAATATAGCAACATCAAAACTTTATGCCCAGATCTGGATATGCTCCTAGGGTGAAGGGAGAATTTCAACTGTGCATGTGGCAATATCAAATCACATTCTCAGACCTGAGATGTTAATAAAGGGAGATCTGTTTTTCATTCCAAATGCTCTGAATTGGTAACTTATGCTTTAGCTGGTAATTTTACCATGGAAAAAAAGTCTTACAAAATAGGAAAAACAAAGAAAAATCTTGTAAAAGGAATAGAAAACAGGCTTCTAACAAGAAATGAAGGCGAGATAACGAACTAGAGCATTTACAAATAGTTTTGAACTTCGGGAAGCATAGCAAACCTTAATGATGGAACTGTTGCCATATTTCAGAATGAGGAACCTCTGCAGTGTGCTTTAGGACTTTATGTTTTATTAAGTTCTTAGGAACTACTTCACAGTTTACATTCAAAAAAATTCATCACTCCCAAGGAAATCTGTTAAAACCAAATGGAGTTGATGTTACATGGTTAATATTTTCTTATTATTAGGTCATACTTCAAATAATATTTTGTAGCTGTCATAGGTTTGAAAATGTGAATTTTTGAGAGAAAAACACAGACAATGGAGTTTATTCTCTAAGAGTGCATTAATGGTGTTAAAAGCAGCTTCTTGTCTGGCCATTAAATATTTTTATATGAGGTTTATAAGCCATAAATGTCTAATAAACTTACTATCTGGAGCATTTTTAAACCATAGTTTTTTTAAACACCATAAAATGGAATTAGTATGTAATTTCTGAAATGTACTGCATGTCAGATTGCACTTTTTAGATTTGTTGAAAACCTAGTACACAGAAATTGATACATGGATACTGTCTAGTGGTGTGAACTGACATAAACAGGGAAACTGCAGTACAATTAGGTGGGTTAGCATTTACATTTCTAAGAACTAAAGGCTCTGAGAACTTAGAGAAGGAACAATGATCAATTCTTCAATTATAGGAAAATGTTTTATTATGAAGTAACATACATTGTGAACAAAAAATTTGTTTAAAAAAGTAGAATCCTGAAAAGGTTTGGATATGACGACAGATTTAAAGCAGATCTGCATCTGTGGGACTGCATTTGGCAAAGTACAGCAAAAGACTGAAAAAGTTTGGCCCCCGATCGTAAACCTCCTCACACGTCAAGTGCGGAAGTTAGAATTTTATTTCAAATAATTGGAAGTTCTTTGAGTTCAGTGAAGTTTCTAGGTAAGAGAGTAATGCAGTTAAGCTTTATTTTAAAAAATTAAAAAATATAGACTTTATTAAAACATGAATTATTATGTGGAAAGAGCCATTCTCACAGTAATGAGTAAATGGAGAGATGCATGGCACAGGTGACTAAGCTCCTAAACCTCTTTTATTCATTATAAATTAATTGTAAATATTGGTTTTAGTAATTTGTGTTTTCTTGAATTATTGGTTTTTGTCACCTAAACAAATTATGTCAAAACAGCTTAATGCTCTAATCTGATGATATGTTTTGGTGTTATCATTTGCCAAAAAAATTTTATTTTGTTTTGTTTTATTTTTTAAACTTTTTTCTTTTTTATTCTTGTTTATTCTATTACAATTGTCCCAGTTTTCCCCCCTTTTCCCTCCTCTGCCCAGCCCCCATCCCGCAGTCCATCCCCACACTGTTGTCCATGTCCATCGTTCATTCATACATGTTCTTAAGACTAACCCCTTCCCTTTCTTTCCACCATTCCCTGCTTCCCCCTTTTCCTCTGGCAGCTGTCAGTCTGTTCCATTTCCACATTTCTGGTTCTGTTTTGCTTGTGAGTTTATTTTGTTCATTAGATTCCTCTTATAAGTGATATCATACGGTATTTGTATTTCATGAAAGCGCTTCTTTCACTTAGCATAATAGTCTTCAGTTCCGTTCATGCTGTTGCAAAGGGTAAGAATTCCTTTCTCTATCTTTCTGCCATGTAGTATTTCATTGTGTAAGTGTACCACAGTTTTTTGATCCATTCATCTACTGATGGGCACTTAGGCTATTTCTAATAGTTGGCTATTGCAAATAGCACCGCTATGAACATAGGGGTGCCTAAGTTCTTTTGAGTTGGTGTTTTGGAATTCTTAGGATATATTTCCAGCAGTGGAATCACTGGGTCAAAAGGCAGTTCCATTTTTAATTTTTTGAGGAAATCCATACCGTTTTCCACAGTGGCTACACCAGTCTGCACTCCCACCCAAAGCTTCATTTTATAATAAGGTGACTTTGGCAGCAGTGTGAATAGTCAAGAGTAGAGAAAGACAATGGGAAGAAAAGGAGTATAATAGAAACAAAAAAGGAGATGATAACCTGAGTTATAGCAGAGGAAGTACTGATAAAGACAAGAAAAAATTTTGAGAAGCATTTTGAGGTAGAATCTGAAAGATTTAATGACCCATTGGATATATTGAGCTTAGTATCAGTTTAATATGTTTGAAAAAGAGCATAGATGTGGGTACTAAAAGCAGAAGTGTATCGTGTTGAGATGGAGCAGGTTTGCAGCAGAAGATTATGAGTTTCATCTTGGAACTTAAACTAAACTATATGTTAAGTACTAAATCTGAAATGCATTCAAGGAGTCTAGTTGGAGAGATGTGTAATCAAATTTGGGATTCAGATGATAGATTAGAGTTTTGAGCAAAATGGTGATGTCTCAAGTCACAAAAGTGGGTGATCATGGATAGCCCAAATGAGAAGAGGGTTGCTCTACAACCCTGGAGAAGATTGTCAGCTGAAGGATTATTAGAAGACAAGGGACAGGGCAGTATAATAAAGGGGAGAAGTAGGAAAGTTCTACTTCAAAAGCCAAGATAGTGAAAATAGATAAATAGGTAAATATTTAAAATATTCCAGAGGGGAGATGGGTGGAGGATAATGGGGAAAAGAAGGGAAAGGGTCAAGTCAAAGAACATGTATAAAGGACACACGGACAAGGACAATGGCGGGGAGGATTGAATGTGGGAGGTGAATGCGGTAGGGCAGGGGAAAGTAATAGGGGGAAAATGGGGACAACCATAACTGAACAATAAAAAAAATATGTCTAATACAATAGAAAATGTAAAAGGTTACTTTATTTGCAATTATGAGTCCCTGGTTACCTCAGTGAAAGAAATAGTAGAATTCAGTTTATCACCTTTGAGGACCAAACTGATGACTACTATGTTCACAGGGTGGAAAAAATGGCTATAGCTGTGTGACTTTAGAGTTGGACACCTGTTCAAAGCACCAAGAGGGACCCTGACCTTGATGCTGTTGTGACGGTGAGAGATAACTTAATACCGTGGACAAAACCCAAATTTATAGTCAAATTTATAGCTTGCTTCTTCATTTTTTTTAGACCAGAATAATAATACCTGCTATTTCACAGGCAATTGTTGGAAAAAATATAATCTATACAAAGGGCCTAAAGATTCTTGGAAACTTGGGTACAATATTTTAAAAATACAGTGTGCTAACTATAATTATGAACATCATCAATTTGTTACCATGGAAAACTTTTACTGAAACTGCAACAGAGTTGATCATGGATACAATGCCCCAAAATTTATCAGTGATTGTAATTTTCCTCATCATGCCTGTGTCTGGTCTAACAATAGGCTTTCAAAGTGGACGTGAATATCCACTATTATGTCCCAGGTCTGGTGTAAACATAGTACATGTACTCAAAGAGCTCACAGTATGTCTCTCATCAATATCAAAAGCTAATCCAGTCTCCTGAATAATAGAATTTGTCTGTCTCCATGGTTTACACTTCCCAGGTAATCATTCCATTGTTACGCTATGTTGTCTAATAATAAAAATCTCCATATAGCAGACTAGTTTCCACTGCCATCCAGTAAATTTCGATTTTCTTCTATGTACATTTACAGCAGTAAGAAAGTGATTTACCAACATAAGAACAGAACATTTCCAGCTTTCATTGTTTGAGTCATAGGTTGCTAGACCATTGGTGACATAACATGGCTATAATTATATTATCAACCTCCTCATTTTACAGATGAAAGCACTGAGGCCCAAAGAAGTCAAATGATTAACGCAGAACATGACTGTGATTTGAGTTAGGCATATGACAGTTCTATTTGTTCACAGCCATGATTCTTTTGAAATAGCTAATTATTTTAAACTTCTCTTAGGGAAAAAAATCAGTTTTACTAAGCATCATACGCTGTTGTTTTAATGCAAAAGTTCTTAACTGTTAGTAAATTGATATGAATCTTCGAGTAGTTTTTGAAGTCTCAGCAGTGCCAATGGGGCTTTAGAAAGAAGTAAAGGACGGGGATTCAAGAGCTTTGGCTTCTGGTCCAGCATTTTGACAGTTATTCCCAGCCCCAGAGTTTTTGTTCTCTAAATGCAGATGGAACTGGTAGGTATGGAAGACCTTGAAGCATTTTTACCTTATAAATCTAGTTCTGACAAGAGTCCAAGGTATGTTATAACAAATCACCACCCATTTGGTGGCTAAAGTTGACAGAAATTTATTCTCTCCTTGTTCTGGAGGCCAGAATCCAAAAATCAGGGTGTTAGCGGAGCCACACTCCCCATCTGGGGCTCCGGTGGAGAACCCTTCTCTTGCCTCCACCAGTTTTTGGTGGCTCCTAAAGTTAAGCTTTCCTTCATCTGTGGCCACGTCACTCCAATATCTGCCCCTGTCTTCACACTACCTTCTCTGTGTCTATCTGTCTCAAATTCCCTCTGCCTCTCTCTTATACGGAAACATGCTGTTGCGTTTCAGACTCACCTAGATAGTCCAGGGTAGACACCTCCTCTTGAGATGTTTAATTTAGTTACATTGTTTGCAAAATCAGGTAATATCCACTCTTGCCATATAAGGTAATACAGCTCCCAGGGAGCAGGAAGTGACTATATTGTTGAGGGGACATTATTTTTAGCCCACCATAGATAGTATGATCACACTCATTTCCTTTCCAGCAATCAATATGGAATTATCTGACTCTTGGATGTCCCACAAACCATTCCTTAAACTGCACAGATCCAATGCATGTGGTATGGTCAGAGCCAAAATATATTACTTTTTTCTCTAACCCCTTTTCATAAATTGGGCCTTTTTAAAATTAAATAAGCTACAAAAGTACTGAATGGGCATTTTGTATGAGTTTCAACCATTCATTCAAACCCTTTCAGCATGCATACTGAACATCATACATACTCAGGTTTGAGTCAGACACTTCAAATTAATTTAGCTCACTTAAATTTCCAAAACCCTTTAAACTAGAGCTTAGCAGAGTGATTAAGATATAACCTTTTGAAGTCATACAGATTAGATTCACACCCCAGTTCCACCATTCACTAGCCCTGGGAAAACTATTTCACCTTCCTAAGTATGTTTCCTTACCTGTGAAATGAACACATGAGCCCGACTGCTCCAGCATAGGGCTGGCACTCTGTTAACACAGTGCTGTTGTTGTTGTACCAATTAGGACAAGAAATTGAACTCGCTTAAGGGGTTAAATAATATTTTCAATTTCACACAGATGAGTCCACCTCAAAGCTTGCTCTGTCCATTGCATCATTCTAGAAGGATCTCATTATAACTCAATCTCACCGATAAAGTGTTTCTATGGGATGCAATCCAAGGACAAACAAAAAAACCAAAATTACATAATATTATGTAATATTACAGAGTTACATAAATATCTCTGGTCAAGGATAATTCCATTAAAGAAACACAACTATCAGCTACTTGTTCCTGAATTAAGTGTATAGTAACCTCAGTTCTCTTCCGTATAACATGTCGCAGCATTTAAAGTCCCCTTCTGTCCTTTTTTATCTCTGCAATACTCCCTCCCCTCTTTCTCCCACTGCACTATGGACATATGGTGATAGCAAAGTTCTAGATGCTTTCTCCAGTTGAACTATACTTCTAAAATCTAAACCAAAACTGATGATATCTAAGGTACAGTGTAATAGAACTAGAAAGCATGTTTGATATTTTCCTTTTGCCCCGTTTAAACCCAGTTTCTACCCTTTATCCACTCTCCTCCATGCCTGAGGGTGCTAGTCCTTGTGAACTGTGCAGAAAGCTCCAGACCCTTTTATCTTCCTTTTGGATCTGGCCAATGGGAAACAACAGTGGGAAATGGGTGGGTGAAAGGACAGTGAAGTCAGGGTATCCATTATTCCAGCTTTCATCTTGTGGGCTCCCTTTATTCATGGTGTCCGGTGGTCCCATGATAAAGACAGCTATCTCCCTCACCTCATTCTTTTGTTAGTTCTGGGCACTGCACTATTTGCCTGTTGGTTTCCCTGCACCCTGCCTGATATTTGCACAGTTCTGTGAGTCAACTTTCTCCATATAACCTCGTTGAAGTGTGCTACTTGTTTGTTCCTTTGGCAGACAGAGGAGATTTGAATATTATTTAAATATTGGCAACTGTAGAAGGTGGAGAAAAGGCCTTGGGTTTGCAAATGACTTCTAGACCTGGAGAAAGATCCTCTTACTCCCCAGTGTTCCCTATCTTGAGAGGCAACTTCATAACAACATGTCTATGACAGGCAGACATGTTAGTTCAGCCTTAACCTGGAAGCTAAAAAAAGTCCTTGGGTTTGAGGTGGGAGGAGAGAGAGTATAGAAAGATTCATTGCAGTGAAAATACCATTTTGTTGGAAATATGTAGAAGTTATTGTCCTTCTTTTCATTTCATTAAATGTCTGATCTTGATATTCTCCTTGAGAACCTGGACTAAGTATTCTTTTTTATTTTTCTTTTTTCACGTATTATGGTGTAGCAGGGGTGTCCAGACTGTGGTCTGTGGGCTGTATGCAATGCAGGATGGATGTGAATGCAACCCAACACAAAATTGTAAATTTACTTAAAACATTATGAGATTTTTTTGTGATTATGTGTCACAATGTATTTAATGTGCAGCCCAAGACAACTCTTCTTCCACTGTGGCCCAGAGATGCCCAAAAGTTGGACGGCCCTGGTAGTGGTTAAAGGTTAAGAAGCACATGCTAATCCCCCTAGTTTAGTTTCGGTTCTGCTGATTACTAGTTTCATAATCTGAGACAGGTTATTATCCTCACTAAAAAATAGTTATTTCGTATTTTATATAACAAATAAAAATTATTGATTCATGTTGTAGTGGATGCTGTGGTGCATAATGCAGATCTTCCTTTAGGACCAAAGGGCTCATCTGAAAGTTCCCCTCCATGAATTGCTCTTCAGTGAAGTGTACTGTCCTGCCCATGTTATTGCTTCCTCACCAGAGACATTGAATACCTGTTTGGCAGCACGGTGTGGGTACAAAGTCAAGTATAAAAGACTCTACAATAGCAGGTCATTCTCTGGGAATCACTGAGGCCCCAGCTGCCGCAGCTCACAGTTTGACCACCCAGCTGCCCTGTCCTATTTTACAGCATCGTGTTCATCAGCAGCAAGTGGTAGGTTCTTTTGTGACTTTGGTGAAACATGAACCCTCCAAAAAGCAAGTGACAGCCCCACAGATATCCAGGGAGCTACCACATCAGTGAAGTTTTAAGGACCTATTTGTTTAGAATGCAAAAACACCCTTTCACGAATTAAAGAGATTATTACATCTCACATTTCTAACCACTGAGAAAGAAGGTGAATCGTCTATGACCATACCAATCCATATTTCACTAACTTTTATTGTCTATTTTCCCACTTTGGAAAAATAAGCTCTTGAGAATAGAGATTATTTTGTTTGTTTGTTTTACTTTGTATTGTGTCCAAGGTACCTAGTACTATGCTTAAGAGTAGGTGTTTAATGAATGCTTGTTGAGTGAATGAATGTAATCACTGCACTGGTATACATCAGGGGAGTGGGAGTAGCCCTGGAAATGTAGGAGACTGAATTCTCACCCAACACACGAAGATGAGTGTCAGAAGTTAGGTTTATCATACTTGATATTTTTCAATAATCAATATTTGTGGTTGTATATTCATATCCGTTGCATAAGCATTTACTTGTAGAAACTTCTAGGGAAGGGTGAAATAATAAGGTTTACATGAACTATTGATTTGTACCAAAAGACTTCATGTTGATTAACAGAGCTAATCAGAATTTAAAAGAGTAATGATAACCATATAAATTGAGTAAGATTGTATTGTGTACCATCTGAACAAAAGGTACCTTTACCTTCACTTCACTTAAGCTGTACTTTATTGAGATTATTTAACCACCTATAATTAGTATAAAATTATTAATTCTGTGCTTAAGACACCCAGAATTTGTACAATTACTTTATCTTCCTGCCCATTTTTCAATCTTGTTTCAATAAAAGTGAAAAAAAGGATACCTGTGAATTTAAACCTTCCAAAAAACAAGGAACAGATTTCTTCCATTCTGAGTTTAATCACACAGAATTGATCCTATCTCACTTTTGAAATGAACTAAAACATGAAAAACATCTATCAGTTCTCCTTAAATTATTATGGGGGCATACATTTGCCTGAAAACTTGATAAACACTATGAATCACTATGCATGGAGTCTTTACTCCCCCCAAACCTGTGCCTACATATGGTTCCATCTATAGGCCTAGGGGTATGGACTCCTGAAGCTTCCCTATGGGCCCAGGTTCAGATACACACACACACACACACACACACACACACACACACACACACACACACAAATTTAGTCATTTACCTACATTCCATATTCTATTGTTGAAAAGGAAATACCAGGTCTTTTTCCCACCTCATCTTTGCCCATACATGTACACACACCCATAACAAAAAGTACTAGTGTAGGCACTGTTGGAAATCCTAGAGCAAAATAGAGTTCCAGCTGTCTTAATTTACAATCTAATTGGGATGGCTCTAACCAGGTTGGAAAGAGTTAATGAAATTAAAAAAATTTTATAAGTCAGAAAGGTGTGAGATACTGTTGTTGATAAAAAGGAAGAAGAGGGGAAAGAAGAAGAAGGAAAAAAGGAAGGGAAGAAGGGAGGAAGGAAGGAAGAAAGAAAACAAAGAAAAAGGAAAAGGGCTGTTTTTGCTGCAGAAATGCTCCCAGTGGGCCATATCAGAAAAATAAGCAATTGGTCCCAGGGCATTGTCCTTCTTTGCTGGACCGTGGGAACCTGGAAAATTGCATTGCTTAAGTTGAGATTGGGTGGCAGTTAATAAGAATTGTTCCATGTTGTAGATATCCTTTATAATGAGTTTTTAATAGTATTTATCCACATCGACACATAAATTTATCTTGTTTATTTTATCTGCAGTGTAATGTTTTGTGCGTGTGTGACTATCACATTTTATTTTTCTATTCTCTCTCCTGTTGTTGGACATTTAGAGTGTCTTCAGTTTTTTTCACTATTAATACAATGCTGCAACAAGTATTTCTTTTAAAACACATGTGTGAGAATAGAAACATAGTGCTAGGATACCTGGGTTGAAGATTGCATAAATCTAGTTTATTAGATATGACTTAGTTGCTTATCAAAGCAGTTGTCCCAAATGTATAGTCCCTTCAGGTAATGCATGAGAGTTCCTATTGCTGACATACCATTGTAAGGCTTTGTTAAAGCTCTCAATCACATGGGTATGGTATGTTAACTCACCAATACTAGCCAACTTATTTTATCGTAAGTCTATTTGCCATTGGGCTTCTGTAATCTCATTAAAAAACTGAGTGATGTTTGACTCTTGGTTTAGATATTACTCTGACCATAGTTTTCATTATAATAAGTCACTCACATGAATGAAAGTGGCAGCAAAGAGTGGCTCATTACAAGGAACTCTGATGCTGAAAGAGGTTCATCGTGGTTGCCCTGAAGCTCAACGTTATCACTGGGGTTAACTTGGGGAGAGCTGCTTCAGAAGATAAGAGATTATGTTCTCATCACATGTTTCCTACAATAGCCATACTTTTTTCTAAATGGAATATAAAACAGTAGTATCTCACTTTATGATTGGTCTCAGACACATCATAGACACTCCCTCCTTTTCTCTAGAGCATCCTTCAAATATCAGATATAGTAAAATTATATTATCAATATAATTTGAGGTAATATAATAAATTCAAGTTGAGCTGAAGAGTGAAAAACAATTCAACCACCCTGAAAAAACTTGTTTTAAAACTGTAAAAACTAGAAAAATATCTAATAAAATCAGGCTTATTTTTTCACCTCTCTTCTCAAAGGGTGATATTTATTCACGATCTTTTCCTATTTATTTCCATTTTTAACTCAGAGAAATTATACTTCTTTATGACTAATATATTCCACTCCCATTTGTCCATATCAGACAACCACACTAGCCATTCATTTAAGGTAAAAGATTTAATAGAATGTGATATCAGCCACTTGAAATAATTTATGTAGTTGCAAAACTCTCATGTGAATAATTTGAGAGAAGATGTGTCATCTAATATGAATGAAGAATTTGATTGAACTGGTTTCTAAAGAGCTGGTATTCATTCTTACTCAAAAAACATTTTAGAGTGCTTGAGTATCTATCTAGTGTGGATGAAATTACTAAAGTAGGCTTATTTCTTGTAAATAAGTTATTACATTGACCTAAATAAATTCCAATAATTAAGTTGACAAGTTTATTGAAATATATGGGGAATAAAAATGAAAATTAATAATTCTTCTAAGGTTATGATTGATTCTTCTTATCTTCATTTATAATAGTAGAGAAATAATGTCTTATAGAGTATCAAAGTATATTAGTTTTTTATTGATTCAGGTTATATCTTATTCATTTATCTATATTTTTATTTTTTCCCTCCTCAACCTAATATAATCTTAGTCTTTTGAACTGGATATTGCTCACTAAATAACTGAATTTACAATTGATGTTTATATCATTGAACAGTTTAAACACAACTGAGTTATTTACAGGCAAACTTTTAGAATTGATGTGAGAGTTCAATAAAATCGATGGATACAGAATCAACTTTTTATATTTTGAATATAACTAATTACAAAATAGTAGGTGAAAAAGTAATTCATTTTCAATAGAAACATAAACTGTAAGATATCTAAGACTCGATCTTACATAATATGCATGAGTATTTTAAAGAAATGAAGTTAGAAGAAATTATGGTAATAGATAAAGTGTCATAATATAGGATCAGTTACATCAACAAGAAGATGAAGAATATATATATTACAGTTCAATGCATAGATGAAATGTTATTCTTGGTGATTTAAAATAGAACTACACTCAGAGCCACTTACTTGAGGTGACTTTAGTGCTGTAGAAGCTACAGTCAATACAGAAAGAGTTGTTTAATCTGCAGTTATCCCCAATTTCTTGCTTGCTTTTATAATTAGGTCTGAATGAGAACGACAGAAAAACCTTGAAGAACAGTGCATTAAAAATCACACTTAGTTCTCTTTTCTTAAATGCAATATGGAATTTAGCATTCCCGAAATGACATGGCTACTCCACAATGATCAGGGCCAATACTAATTCTATCTTCTTGCTTTTTAATCTTGACACATGGACTTCCACCTCCTAATTTAAGATGTCTGCTTGAGCTCCAGCCATTTCGTTGGTATTACATCCAACAAAAATGAAGATGGAGGAATAGAGGTTATCCTATTCCTTATGGGGATCCTTAGAGAAATCACATCATGACACTTTTGGTTATATATCATTCATTAGTATATGTTCTGTGGCTATACTTTACTCTAAGGGAAGCTAAGAAATCTTTACTTAGGGATATTGCATCCCTAGCTAAAACTTAGTGTTCTATTTTGAAGAAAAAGGGACAAACAGATATTTGGGCACTTGTACAAGTCTCTGTCACAATATTAATTATCCTACCATCATGGAGAAATTCTGTTGACTGATGACCTAGAAACAAAATGAGGATAGAGGAGAATACTGTTGTTGATGTGACTGGCCTTTAGGATGAGATAAATTTTGAGGGCAGAGTTTTTAAATTTAATAATAAAAATGAGGTAAGACAATATATGACACTTGAACAGTTTTATAGCCATATTTTGCCTGAGAAATATTTCTCAGCTGGTAGAGCCAACTACTGTGCCCATGCTGAACCTTAGAGTCAGGTGAAGACACCAGGAAGGACGAAGAGGGCAACGGGGCCCTAGGGTGATAGAACACACCCAGTATTAAGTCCAGACAAAAGCAGTCTCATCATAAGAGAGGGAACACTGAGGACAGGACCAAGATTTTATAGCTCAGAACACTGAGAGGAAGGAGATTGAAAGTATGTGTATAGGGTCAGAGGGTGGAGTCTCATAAGGCTCAATTTTTGCAGATGGAGAACAACCTTGAAGGCTTGGATATAAAAAGAAAAAAAGGTAAAAAGCCATGAAAATTAAGACTCTTACTGAAGTAGAAAAGACCACAAAATAAAAGGATAACAACATCTTCTCTAAAGAACAAAAGAAAGCACTAGTGATTTTAGAAACTGTATTTTCTGTGGCCAAAAGAAAAAGCTCTCCTCAGCTAAGAAATTTTGTAAACCACACAAAACACTATCTGTAATTTTTATTGCTGGATCCAGAAAAATATATTTTGCAATGACCAGAAGATGGGAATCAAAACTAATAGAAGAAAATAGAAATGAGAATCATAGGATGTCACTTAATAAACAGTCTCATCCAAACCACCATGAAGCATAGAAAAACAGTAGGAAAATGTCACATCCTTAGTTAAGTGCTGTTAAGTATTTTCACATATCAAAATAATTTGAATTATAAATAAAAAATATGTAATATAAATTCTTATAGGAGGGAGAAAAAGAGAGAGAAGCAGAGAAAAATGGGGGGGGAGAACAAGAGCGAATCAGTGGGGGAGAGATGGGGGGGAAGAGAGGGAGAGAGAGAGAGAACATGAGAGCCCACATGATTATCCCTCTGTGATTATCTTTATCTTTGCTAACCAAATATTGGAAGTATCTGTTTACTTGTCTGTCTCCCATCCCTAAACTGTAAATGTTTTTAGGACAAAACTATGTTCATTCTCTCTATATCCTTAACACTTGGCATGGTGTCTGGTTCATAGTTAAGTCTCAATGACTGTTTAATAAATTCATCATGAGCGAATGAGTGAATAACATTTAAAGTTAAATCTACATCATTGTTGCATGAAGACATCACCTCTCCCAGTATTAAATTGTGTGTAACCCAGGAGATGAAATTAATAGCTTTTAATAGTGCCCGGTAGACAAAAATAATGCAGGGGAAATGCCATGATGTAAAAATAGTTACCTTAAATGGAATGGCCAGACATCAGAATCAAATACAAATGTTCATATGAAATACAAAATCTGTAGATCCCTGACAGACTTCCCTTCCACTATCTAAATTTAGTATGGGTAATTTATCATTTTATGAATTTCAGCTTTGGTTCATTCATATGCTTTACAGCCTCTGTGTGCATTTCAGCTCTTGGCTTCAGTGAGTATACAAGCTACAAGGTCAAATAAATTACATTGATTTTCTATTGGAATTGAGTCAAAAATCAGATCGAAAATCTGGAGCACATAGTGAATATGCATTATTTTTTAGAAAAAAGTAAGAGAATTCTACTGTTAATAGTCATTTTATTGGAAGTTCTGCATTCTCCCCTTCCCAGTGTGTGGCACGTCAATTGAGTTACAGTTTGAGCAAAGTAAACAGAGGGCACTTGGAAAATGGAAAAAAGTAGATAGCCAGACTTCAATACATTTCTGTTATGCTATAGCAAGAAGCTATGCTTATCATTAAAGGCAATGCCTTGCTCTTCTTTAATAAGACTGAAAATTTTGGACTGTAAATATATTCATAACCAGTAAGGAATGGGTTTTTGTGCCTCAAGAGCCTGCAAGGATGCTGGGAAGGTTTATCTGTAGATCTCTACACCTGTGATTGATGATTGGTCCACTAAATTTCCTTCTAGTCACAAAACTGGATACTTGTCTTCCACTGAAATATTTCTTTTGTAAATCAGTGAAGAATTTATTTTATCTACTGGGTTCTTTCGATGCTATTCATTTATTGATCCATTTTTTAAATTTATTGATTCATTTGGCAAACACTTTTTTTGTGTGTGCATCTACTACAAGCCATTCACTGTGGTTGTAGTGAGAGATAAGTAGCACCTGGTCCCTGTCATGGGAAGTTCCAAGTTTACTAAGGGAGCTGATAATATACTAAAAATTGTGCAATGCAATGAATACTGTGATGGTATTATTGTAGTTACATGGTATAGAAACAGTACAACAAAATGGAATGTCAGGAGACGTGGTTTACTTAGAAACAACAATGGATTACTGAAGAACTTGGGATATAGTTTAGTCCAAACTTTTAAAATGTGGAATTAGATTTAATAGCTCTAGGCTTTTTCCTTCTTTAGTGAAAAGAAAATAGCAAGCTTTAAGGTTATAAAGTATACAGGAAGTTTTTAGTAAGGGGGCAATTGGAAAGGTCTAAAAATAACTTAACAATTAGTGCTTTCGAGGTACAGACACGTTGGTCAAGCCAGTCTGTGACCTAAAGTGATATCTGAGTAACTAAAGGGAAGGGCAGGCAAATTTGAGCAATATCGACCTCAGCTTAGCACAGTCACATCTTCAGGGACAGGCGGAGTCGATATCCAGCCTGTTCCCCAATGCTTAATAATGTAGAATGAGGACAAGAGCTTAACAAAGTAGTTGGTTTAAGGCCATTGGGTTGTGTCGGGGCTCATTCATAGGGTAGACATGAAAATATCGCAAGAATATTAAGCATGTGCAGCAGGAAAAGAGTCAGAGGCTAACCTGAGCAATTTATGAGACCACAGCAGTATCAGCTCTCACCTCTATATCTCATCAATTTCTCTGTGCGGACCCTAAGTCCTTTCACCCTCCTCACACTTTTAGTTATTCATGTTCACCTGAACATCAGAATAACTTATTTTGTGTTTGTTTTTTAACAACTTTATTGATTTTAATTCACACACCATACAATTCACTAATTTAATGTGTATGATTCAATGGGTCTTTGACATGTGACATTCATTTTAAAATTGTAGTAAAATATATAAAATTTGCCATTTGATGCCCTTTTAAATGTATAATTTATAGGCATGAAATGCATTCAAAATGTTGTACAATAGTCATCACTATCTACTTCTGAAAATTTTGAATCATCCCAAAACAAAACTCTGTACTCATTAACCCCCTGGTCCCCTCTTTCCTTAGCCCCTAGTAACATCTAATCTATTTTCTGTCTCTATGAATTTGATTAATCTAGATAATTCATATAATTGGAATTATACCATATTTGTCTTTTGTGCCTGGGTTATTTTACTTAGCATATTGTTTTCAGTACTAATTCATGTTAAAGCATGTATCAGACCTTCATTCTTTTTATAACTCAATAGTATCCCATTATTTTCATGTACCACATTTTGTTTATTCATTCATTTGTTGATGGACATTTGAGTTGTTTCCCTCTTTCAGCTACTGTCAACGATGCTGCTATATATATTGGTGTACACATCAAAACAATCCTTTGATATAGTCATTACTTAATTTATCTAAGCAAATCCATAGATTTAACAGATTAAGAGTTAAGTGATTATCCCAAGGTCTTAGAAGAAGTTATACCCAGAAAAAGTATCTGTAGACTATATCTCCATTGAACTCAATTTTCAAAGACAGATTGACCTTTCTAGATTAAATATGTATTTACAACTTACCTGAAAACATTTTGGGCTAAAATGAATTGGTGTTCTACGTACTTCAGGGGAATGACGTAGCATGAAAACTTCCATAAATGTACACAAATAGCTGACCATGTAGGTGAAGAAGGGGCATTTCTAGATATCATATAACCAGTGTGTACTTAATCAGTATATGTAATAGCCTTCTGTGAATGCTTACATAAAGTTCTGTAAAAATACTGCATATTTGGATCAAAACATCATAAGACTTTCAATACTTGTGATATCCAGATTATATAACAAAGGTTGAGTACTGGCTTACTTCTAGTCAGTTGTACACAGAGCTAAAAGGGGATAAACTATGAGAATTGTGGAAGCTCCATCCAATTGTATGACACTTTTCTGAAAATCAGTTTTGACAGAGAAGTCAATTTTGATTCATCTATCTTTCTCATTGGCATAAAATGGAGAACATTATGGCAAAAGTAAATAACGGGAACTGGCTTTGGGGGCACCACTATCTTGGCAGAGTTTTCCATTCCTATCATCTAATTAGAGCTCATATATTAATAAGTAAACAGTATCAGAAGTTGGAATTTTAAGGAAAATGGGAAGGGAACTCAAGTAAAATGTAATGTTCCATTAATAGGAAGTTGATGGATCAGCTAAGAAGATAAGCGAGCTAACCTTATATGGGTTTGTGCAAGCTGGGCCGTTATGCTCCAACTCTGACATGTCCTGTCAAAGTCATTGGTGTTCACTAGTAAATTCTAAACATCTCTTTACAAAAACCTGGTTCCTTCCTTTGCCATCAAGGAGTAGTTAGGTTTGAGTTCATCTCAGAATAACATAGATTGCTGGGAAAATTGAAAATCAAGTCACAGAAGACATTGACATGGTGGCTTAATGACTTTCAGACTTCTGAATAGGATTTTAAATTCAGAAGACATTTTTTCTGTTGCAATCTGGAGAATAATAATAATTTAATAAAATGAAACCTGTTCTCTAAATATACTAAAATGTATACTATTTGACCCTATGTTTATATGTTGACTGCATGGTTGGTGTGGGTTAGACTGTGTTGGTCATATATTTGACTGCCCTTTGCTAGTTTTGTGGCCTCAGATAAGTTATCTCCAGCCTTTGGGTTCCTCAGTAAAATGAGAAAAATAATAAAATCTGGATTTTTAGTGTTGTGACAGTTGAGTGAAATAATAAAACTCACATGCACTATGCATAGTGAGCAGTAAAGCAACATTGCCTATTATATTTATTTTTCAATGATAATATTCATTATGTTTTAAAATAAGGATTAAATAAATGAACTTCAGATAGTGTATTAGCTATTGTCTTGAGATGCTGTTGCAAAAGTTAAGCAGGTCTAAGTATAACTTTGAAAAAGGTGTCAGACCCTTGTGTATTTAAGGAGGTCAAAAACCATCAAGCTCCCATGTAGAGAAATCCATTGTCACCCTTGACATTTTTACTAAGAAGAAATTAAGCAAATAAAATGTACACACACACACACACACACACACACACACACACACAACAGTGTGGTAGTAGCTAGGGGGAAAGGAGGGTGGGAGGAGGTGGAGGTAGGCAAAGGGGGGGAAGGGGGACAGAGAGAGACTTTGCTTGGGTGATGGGTGCACTATGCAGTATGCAGATGACATTGTATTGAGTTGTACACTTGAAACCTGTATAGCTTTTTGCACCAATGTCACCCCAATAAATTTGAAATAAAATACATTAAATTAATACAAAATTACTTATGCACTGTGACAGAATTCAGAGCCTCCAGGTATTTCAAAACAATCAATGAGCAAAAGCCTTGCACGGAGCATTTTCAGCTCAGCTCTTTCACCCCTACCAGGTTAATTACTCCTTCTTTCTTAACTGTGTTTCCTCACCAGAGTCTGAATAAAAAAGATGAACAAGCTCCAACCTGGCAAAGGGGAAGCCTACAGTCTTAAAGTCAATTCATAATATTAGGAAATTTACTGTTGTTTTTCGTATTTTTGTTTTGACTTGTTTTATCCTTTGATGCTAAAGCTCAAATGTAAAGTATCTTATTAAGAAAATCCCCATAGTTCTTTCACAGTTAAACCTGTAAGGTCTTGGCTAACTCTGGGAATGTACTCTGTACTTGTCTTTTTAAGCATTCACAGATAATTTGAGCAAAGTATTGCTGAATGGTAAAGATACCAATGAACAAATCAGTAAAATTACTTATCTCCCCCAAATACCTTATATTTAGCAAAATTTCCTTAAGGAATTTGTTTTTGCACTACATAGAAGACATTTTCTTCTCCTTCATTACTTTTTATTTATTTAATAAATGCAGAAGCTCAAAGAGTTGAGAAGGAATGGAGGATAAAGTAAAATGCTCGCCCCTGTTCTAGAAGGTAACTGTAATTGGAAAAACTTTAAGAGGCTGTGATGCCCAAACGTAAGAGCACGACCTTCGGAACCTCCTTATACAGCGTTTTATAGAATTTCAGGAGATATTTCAGAACACACAATCACATAAACCTTAAACTAGATTGCTTTTACAATTTGAAGTGAAATCAAGATATACTGAAGTGTTTGCTTTGGACAAAATCAATTTAAAGGAAAAAAAAAATCAAGGAAAAATTCAGTACTTTGACATCAAAGATGTCCCATAATTCTTATAAACCAACATGTTTTATGAGAGTGACATAAACCAAATCTCACCATGTGACTTAGTCAAAGTTCCCTTGAGCTGAATATATCTCACAAAATTGAGAAATGGATGACTTATCTTCTCTACCACATTCTCTTCATCCCATTATAATCCTAGTACCTTCTTTCTATAAAAACAGTTCTCATAAAAAAAAATCTGGTATCAGTCAGTGTAAATTTGCATTAACTCTCTCAGGAGTATTTGGAGGTTAAGACTTGGAATTAAAAGTAGAGTTTATTACAACAGGGATTTCATACACCAACAACATGATAAGACTGCGTTGGTGTGCCTGTGTGTGCACACATTTGTAGCTGTGTGCATGTGAAATGAGGGAAGAAGATACAGGGAAGCTGTCTCTGAAACCCACTAGTTACTCAATTCATTCACTTACGTGTGAAGCTGTCGACTTATGAACAGATAAAAGCCCTAGATGATCCAAGGGAGTTGTGTTTGATTAGATGAGCAGTTTTTTTGATGTGTATGCTTGGGGATTTCTCCCAGGAGGAGAGTGAGAATAAGAATTAGCTTTCAAGATCCTCTCTAATCAGAGTAAAATTACCCAAGCAATGATATTTAACCTGTGGTCTAAGGTCTAAGCATCAGTATTATTTAGTAGTCCTGGAAATGTTAAAACATTTGTTTGATCAGGGCTGTTTGTCACCATATCCCCTGCCTGTGGTTCTAATTTTGAAAAAAAATCACAACGTGCAACCAGTTGTGAGCAGACACCAGGCCACATGTGTGCCACACGTAACCACAAATCCCGGGCTCAATGCGTTAGCATGCTAATTATGTAACCACCCAGTTCAGATGATTTAATCACACCATAAAGAGGACCACAGTGATTTTCCACTTAAAGTTAGATGCATCTGCTGCCTTTAAATCTCTAGACCAGATTCAATTTTCTCTTTCTCTCAGCATCTTGCACAACCATAGTTTCAGAGGAGGGGAGTGCAAAGTGCAGAGAAATTACGGAGCTGGTTTTAACCCAGCTGGTTTATTTTTTATTCTTCAGAATTGCCTAAGGTCCTCTGAGGTCCTTGATTTAATTTTCTCAACCCCAGAAGGAGCAAATGGAAAAGGCTCAGAGCAGCATGGGAGCTGTTCCAGGAGCAGTGCCATGAGCATACATTTGTCCTGCTCAGGAGTGAGGCTTCGCCTCCACCTACGCTCTGAGGGGGCAGCTGTGATGTCTCGATGGGATGAGAGAAAAATCAATATGCATGGCAATCTGGTGTTGTGCCCATGGGACCACGGAGGGAAAATACGCTGTGTGCCATCAGTGTGTCACAAATGAAGGTTGCCACCAGCAACCAGGGCACCTCTGTGTGAAAATGGTTACTGACAGGAAGGAGCGATGGTGGTAACAGCAGAAACAGATATTCCCACTTCTTTATGTATCCCTTTCTTCACTTGCTACAAAAATTCTTACTCACTCTTCTGCCCCTCTCCCATCATCGTTTGTGTGATATGTCTAGGTATTCAGTGAAAAAGTGGAATAGGGGGTGATGGAACTCAGATACTGACTGAAATAATAAAAATGGTAGATAACCCTGCTGCAACTTAAGGAGAAGCAGTCAGTGGCATTTGACCAGAAAAGGTGAAACGTTAACAGTGCTTTTACATGTTGAACAACTCCTTACAAAATGGAGGCACAGTAACCCTTTCTTGCAGTGAGAGTACAGGAGGCTCATTTTTGGTCATTGGTTGCCTTGGGGTGGTGGGGGATGGGGGAGGCAGAGAAAATAATTTCTCCTTAGTTAGAAGTGCTTGGGATTATTTATTTTCTTAAATACGTAGTTTGTCAAAGACTGAATATGGATGATACACTTAAAAGCCTAAGGAGCCAGCATTTTTCCTCAGGAGAGCCTGTTTACAGGGTGTTCACATGGGAAGTGGAGGTGGCAGAGGCCGCATATTTTTTTTCTCTTTGAAGCCTCACATTCCCACTTCATAGATCCAACACGGTGTCCCTTTAGAGGGCGAGCGAGTGCCACAGCTGACCTGTGGAGCTATGGTATTGGGTGCTGATGAATACTGGGCTTCTGTTCACCTGGGCAGATACCCAACTGGGCAGCCAGTGTCTGCTCTTCTTTCTGTAAAGGGATGGTCAGTTCAAAAGAACTAGTGTTAATGCAGTACTGATGGTTCCTGGGAGATTTCTAAGATTGGATTTTTCCATTACTGGGAAAGAGTTATTTTTCACACTAGTTTAGAAGGCTATGTAGACCACTCTTAAGAACATAAGTGCTTGTCCCATTCAAAGAAAATGACCTCACTGAGACAGTCACATCAACTCAGTGCCTGTTTTCCTTTCACGAGCTCTGTTCTCAGGATGTGTTCCAGCTGTCCCCTTTCTCCGAAGGAACCAGCCGACTACTGAGAGTTTATACACTTGTGAAACCTGACATGGATTATTCACATTGGATCGAAGGGATCTTAAACTTATGGTTCCTTACTCATACAAGAGGTTCAGCACCTTGCAGATGCCACCCTACTCCCCCAGGCTTCCCACACCCAGCTATGGTCAACCCTACTGTGTTCTTCCACATGACTGCTGGCGGCGGGCCCTTGGGCCTTGTCTCCTTGGAGCTGTTTGCAGATCAAGTTCCACAGAGAGCAGAAAACTTTTGTGCTCTGAGCACTGGGAAGAAAGGATATGGTGATAAATGTCCCTGCTTTTACAGAATTATTCCAGGATTTATGTGCCAGGGTGGCAACTTCACATGCAACAATGACATAAGTGGTAAGTCCATCTATGGGGAGAAATTTGATGATGAGTATTTCATCCTGAAGCACACAGGTCCCAGCATCTTGCTCAGGGCAAATGCTGGACCCAACACCAATGGTTCCCAGGTTTTCATCTGCACCAAGACTGAATGGCTGGATGGCAAGCGTGGTTTTTGGCCAGGTGAAAGACGGCATAGGTGTTGTGGTAGCCACGGAGCGCTATGGGCCCAGGAATGGCAAGACCAGCAAGAAGATCACCATTACTGACTGTGGTCAACTCTAATACATTTGACTTGTGTTTTATCTTAACCACCAGAACATTCCTTCTGCAGCTCAGGAGAGCACCCCTGCCCCACCCAAGTGCTTGGAATGTTCTCTAATCTTCGTGCTCTTGCCACAGTTCATTGGCTTCCATATTTTCCTTACCCCTTCCAAGTCTAGCTGGATTGAAGAGTTAAATTTATGATTGTGAAATAAAACCTGAACAAAAAAAGCTGTTCAATGAATACTTATTAAACAAATGAAGGCTAGTTTGAAATCAGGGTGGTGAGGCTGTAGAGACAAGAGACAGAGAGTCTCCTGTGGAGTGGGGGTAGTATGTGTTGGGTTAGGATGGGAGGCCCCGCACTGATTCCTTCAAGGCTACAGGGGTGCTCTTTCCTGCCAGTTAATATAAAAGAGGATGAAGCAGCAGAGGCTTTTTTTCTTCCAAAGACAGGAATAGACAGAAAGAAATTATTACATGGCTCTGAAAATAAACACATGTGCTATATGGGGTTGGTGCTGTTCCTTTGATCTATTACATATAGATTATTTCTGTTTCATCGTTTTTTATTATAAATTATTTTGTATGTTTTAAAGTACTTGTTATAAATCTTTACATTTTAAGAGTAATAATAAAACACGTGCGTACTCATGACCCAGCTTTCAAAAAAGCACATTTTCAATATGACTGAACCCACCTGCATGAAAACACTGGTGTTTCCACGGCCTGTTCCTAAGAGGTAACCACAGGCCATGTTTTGGATAAGGGATGATTCTCCAACCAACTGAGCCACACTGACCAAATCCAGTCCTCTTTTCCTTATCTAATTTAGGCACCTTCCCTCTCTTCTAGATGACTATTCTGGATCATTCTTTTGACATAAAACATTTCTATCCAGCTCTTCTTTCAGCTGTTGACCTGCCTTCTTATTGACCCAGAAAATAGAAGCCATTATGAAAGAACTTGTACACACTGCTAGACCACCTATACCCACGCATCTTCTTTTGTTCCATAGACTTTACCTTATCTCCTAACTGCAGATGAGCTATATGTGTCTGCTATCTAAGACCAGAACTTGCACTCGTGTGGTGGATCCCAGTTCCCTCACCTAAAAAATGACCCCACTCTCTTCTTTCTCTTGCATCATTTGCTTTTCTGTCAGCGCTGGCTTTTGCCATCTGCAAATAAACATGCTTCCAGTTACCAACGATGTTTCCTTTTTCCATATTTCTCCTGAGCACTCATTTCTGTGTAATATACACAATATTTTAAATTATTCAAATCTTGTTCAAAACAGAACCTTTCCAACAGAATACAAGTTTGGCAAAGACAGAGATATTTTTATCTCTTTTGGACACTGTTTTATCCTCAGCAAAATAGTGCCTACCCCATAATACGTGCTCAGGAAACTTCCTGAATGAATGGGTAAAAAGTATGATTCAAATAGTGCTTTTTATGAGCTGACCACATGCTAAATTATTTGTAGAATTTTTTTCAGTCAATATATATCCATATATTGATATTATAAGGTAGGGATATATATCCCAACTTTCCAAATGAGCAAACTTGGGCAACAGTAAAGAAAATTAATTTGCTTTACCAAGATGATGACCAAGCTGAAATTCATATTCAGCAACAACTCCAAAGCTATATTCTTACCTACTAAGCTTCAGATAATGCTCCACATTCCTTATGATTTTTAACATGACTATGTTTCATGAAGCAAAATTGATGACAAATATACCACTAATTATGAGTATCTTATTCTGTTTCTCTCACTCTCATTCCTCTTAGAATGAGAAATCTTGGTAATAAGGTTCTTGGATTCTTTCTTATAACACTGATTTTTATCTGTACTAGTTTTTTATTGTTTCTGTGACAAAATACCAAAAAGTTGGTAGCTTATAACAGTACAAATTTATTGCACTACAATTCTGGAGGCTAGGAGTCTGAAATTTGGTCTTATGGAGCTAAAATCAAGGTGTTGTCAGGTATGTGTTTCTTCTCAAAGTTCTAAAGGAGAATTGGTTTCCTTGTCTTTTCCAGCTTCTAGAGACCACCCACATTCTTTAGCTAATAACCATCCTGCACTTTAAAAACTAGCAATGGCTGGTTGAGACTTTCTCATGCTCTATCACTTTGACTCTAATCTTTTTCCCTCCCTCGTATAAGGACCCTTGTGGTTACATTGGGTCCATTGAATATCCAGGATAATATACCCACTTCAATGTCCTTAATCACATCTACAAATTTCTTTTGCATGTGAGGTAACATAGTCACAGGACCTGAGAATTAGAAAGGACTCCTTTACAGGGAACATTATTCGGTATACCATAATCTGCTCTCTGGACCTCAAAGATTCATGGTCATCCCATTTCAAGGTCTCCAAAAGTCTCAACCCATTTCAGCATCAACTCAAGTTCAAAATTCTCATCTAGGTCTTATCAGCTTTGAAGTTCACCATCTAATTATCTAAATTATCTAACATTTTAATGGTGAGGTTCTGGGTACAATCCATCTTTGATAAAAAATAAATCCTCTCTATTTGTTTAACTGTGAAACTAGAGAACAAGTTATCTGCTCCCAAAATAATAATGGTGAGTCATGCATAAGAAAACAGGTGTAGATGCTTCCATTCTAAAAGCTAGAAAATGGAATGAAACAAGGGGTCACTTCTTGGGGAGAGGGGTCAACCTTTCCCCAATACCTCATGATGTTTAGTTTTATCTACATGAGGGGCTCAGAAGGGAAAAAGGGGGAGTGTAGGGTATCCTGTGATTAAGGAGTATTTATGGTGGTATTTTACATTAGGAAGGGCCAGCTTTACAAAATTTGGGCAGTATAGACAGGCACAGTGAGTGACATACCCAAAATAGAAAAATATCACAGGTACTTTTACAAATAAAATTATTCAAAAGATCACAAGAGGCTTTTATATTGAATAATACAATGTAAATGAGCAAAACCGTAACACATTGCTAATTTTTCTCAACAAACATGCATTGAATATATATTACAGTCTAGGTCACTGTGGCTTGGAAATAATAAGGTGACAGGATGTGGTCTTTTATCTCAAAAAGCTTATTTTCCATAGGGGATCATAGCTTTTATATTTAGACATTTTATAATATGACTTGGAAAGCACTATAATAGAGTTATGAACCTACTAGAGTTAGGAGCCTATAATATAACAGCAGCACTACTGACTTGATTGGTGAAATGGACAATTTAGCACTATTTGCCTTCATCAGATTTAGTTGTGAATATTAAGAAAAATCAACAGTTCTAATGAGCCATTCAATTAGGTCAACAAAAATGCATTAGCAGATGGGGCTTATTTATTGGCCACACTGGCATTAATGATTTGGGGGCAGAGTGGAAGGGATCAGAGCCTGGAAAACACAGTTGATTAAAAAAAAAGTAACTCAGGAAAAATAAATTCCAATGAACAAATTTACTCAAATGACTCAAAGCCAAATATATATTAAGCATACATATAAGAAACCCTAGGCTCTGCAGCAAAAGAAAACTATGTCAAATATAAATGCATAGCTTTACACATTTGGTAATGCTAGGTGACTCGGGAAGCTCCAGTAGCTCTCAGTGATGCCTGACCACCTCCACAGGACTCCTATTTGTTACTGTAGTTTATTTAAAAAGCCCTCACCAAGGACTCATGGACTTTGTTCTAATTCTGCTTCTGCTCCTGATTTGCTACCCCATCAACGTAAATCTCGCTGTACCTCTGTGTCTCTTCTGTAACCCAACAAGCACATGCTGAGTGCATCTGTGTAAAGGGCGTAATGACCACGAAGAGGAACGAAGCATAAATATCATCCTCAAGACACTCACATTCCGGTGGTGTGAGGATGAAGAAACGAACAAGTGCTGTTCAGTGCACATAATGTACAATGTTTGTAAAAGGTACAGCAATGAAAAGAGCATATTTATTCTGGTCATATCATAATTTCAGAGATAGAAGATAATCCAGTTTTTATTTTAAAAAAATAGCATGCTGATAAGAATATATATAATCTCCAGCTTTTAATGAATTTGGCATGTATTTCCCTAGAATTCTAACCACACATCTGAACTTTGTTCTAGTCTTTATTTACGCATCTGTTGTCCCTAGGACACCTCTGTCCTCTGGTAACCATAACTCG
Organism: Mormoops blainvillei; assembly: GCA_004026545.1. NCBI lineage: Eukaryota > Metazoa > Chordata > Mammalia > Chiroptera > Mormoopidae > Mormoops > Mormoops blainvillei. The sequence goes on along the minus strand of PVJD01001974.1, from coordinate 100,143 downwards.
AGGGGGTTTTTGGGGAGTGTTTGGGCCTCTTCTGGGGGAGAGAGGAGCCCTTTTCCACTATTCTTTTTATATGCATCGTGCTCCCTTGTTTATGTGTACACAGAGCCCTCAGTGCTTTACTTGGTCTGTGCTTGAGGTGACATCCAAGAGTCTAGATGGGATCAATGCCAGATCTCCCTGGTGCTTCCACCATAAGCATGGAATGACCAGAGTACAAAACTGGTAAAGACCCGAGCCCCAATAGGTAGATTCTGAATTCTGAAGCCCTTGAAAAGGAATTGTTAGGAAAGCTAACCATTCATGTTGGCCTGTGAGCATTCAGCTATATTTCATATATGAGTTGTTCAGTCTGACAAATAATCTACTCTCTGCTCAAGAATTATCAGTCAGGAGAATATTTGAGAATTCATGGCCTCATAGGTCCATAGCCCTTGCTTCCCAAGGTTATGTTCCTGTGTGTGCATTGGGAGGGATCTCTTAGGACACAGTACTTGGTAAATAAATGGCCATTAACACCACTGATTTTATTCTAAAAGTCTTAAATGTTCATTACTATTACATATGTTTTGAGCTCTCTGTAAAACTATGAATGTCTAAAATGCTCCGGCTTTACTTTTCTTATTCACTTTGTACCACAAAAACAGTATTCCATTTGGATCCAGAGAAGGGGTGACTACAGCCTTTGACATTGACAGAGAGAATTTACTATTGAATCATTGGCAACCTTAGACAAATTACCAAAACTGCTTAAGTCTTAATTTGTCCAGAACAACATTTTAAAAAAGATTTTATTTATTTATTTTTAGACAGAGGAGAATGGAGGGAGAAAGAAAGGGAGAGGAACATCAATGTGTTCCTCTTGTTGCCCCTGACTGGGGACCTGGCCTGCAGCCCAGGCATGTGCCTTGACTGGGAATTGAACCAGCGACCATTTGGTTTGCAGGCTGGAACTCAGTGCACTGAACCACACCAGCCAAGGCCATAAAAAAAATTTTAAAATCATTTTTCTTCCCCTTTTGCTAAGAGAATTAAACAAAATAATTCAGTAGAGTCCTCAAGACAGTGCCTGAATCTAGTCAATTCTTAGTGCTAGCAATGTTGGCAAAAATAAATAGATGGATGAATGAGTAAATACATAAACAAATACTGTATTATATTTGGAGATATGAGTCCTTGTGTATATAAAGTTCAATCATAATTTTAATCCTTATGAACATCTAGACAGTTTTAATTTTTGAGCATAAGGTGGTAAGGCTATTTTAAAACTTGAAATCATAATTTGGGATGTTGATTTATGTAGGTAGGGCACAATCACCACTGACCCCACCCACCTCTGCCTACATAATGTCAAGAATCAGATTTACTGCAAAACTAATGAAACTTCAATTTCAAGGCCTCTCATTTTCATTGAACCCTTTATAAGACCCTAGAAGGAGCCTTGCAGTTATGTATTAAATTGTATAACTTTTGGGCTCCTAAAGTCTAGATATGCCTCGGCCCTAGTGCGAAGCCACTTCTTAGTATATGGCTGTGGCTACTTAAGGAGCTTTACATCCTTTACATGCTAAGTGTACCATGTCTTAAAGAATCATGGCTCAATTTTCACTGATGCCAAGTCTTCTCTCTTTAGAGTATATTCATTGAGTCCTACAGTTACTCTTGGAAACGCCCTTCACTGAGGTCTTCAATAAAATATCTTATTAAGTATTTAAGAATGTACTTCTATTTAGCAACTTTTGTACATTGGTGTGCCAGTTTGAAAAACACCCACCTGATGACTCAATATGGGCACAATGGTATTTGTCATAAGAACATAGAATTTGCAGTGTATTATTAAAATAAATCAAGCAAAAGAAAACTTTGAAAATAACACAACAATTCTGGAATGAGGAGAAGAGATAAAATAACCTCAAATAATATCTTTATGCATTTTCACTCATTTTTAATAACAGAAATGGCAGAGTGAAAAGACAAAACAAGAAGACTGGCAGAAACAACTACTCATTATAAGTAGAGTTGAGCCATTGAAGGAAATGGAAGGTGGTTAAAAAAGTATGTGTATTATTGTGTGACCCTTAGTCTGATTAAAGAAACCCATTCCACATTTGGAGTACACGGCCCAGGCTGCTCTCTGATTCCAGGCGAGGAGGCCAGCTGACAAGATGATGCCAATTCTGTTTCACACTGAACTTATGTCCTGGTTTACATGAGTTTTGCAAGACATAAAAGTGGTGTGTTAATGATGTTGAGATGAGAGTGCTAGAATAAAAGCATTAACCATTTTATAGTTAATGAAACTGGTGAAAATTTAAATAGAAGCAGAGTGTAGTTTAATGCTGTCGTTTTCAGAATAATAATCTGTTGTCTCTCATTCTTGAATATTGTGTCTGAAATAATACATTTGGCATGGAATTTAGCTGATGAAAAGAAGCCGTTGACCTTTTCTTGGTCATAAAAATGGCACTGAGATATCAATCACATTTTGCATAATCTTGCTCTATCACTGTCAAGTGATGAAGATTCTAAATCTCTAATGAAGAATTATAAAATTGGGTGCTAGTTTAATTTAAATCCACTATACACACACACACACACACACACACACACACATACATGTATATGTATACACTTTATCCCATTTCTGCAGCATCCCTCTTGCACAAAATTATATTGATAAAGTAGGTTTAGACTCAATGTTTTTTTCAATGTAAACTATTTCATTATTAAAAAAACTTTGATTGATTTTTAAACAGGCAAGGAAGGCTTAATTTAAGACTTTTGCAGTAGAAGAGACAAATTGAACACAACTCCATTGAAACAGAAGGTGAAAGAATTTTAAAGCCCTGGAGTGTTAGGGGAAAATACTAGGAACATTATTGGTAAGGTTACTTAATGGGGTTGGGTCATCTGTTTGCTAACTGGTACTTGTGGAAGTTAGGTTCTTACCCTGCCATAGAGATGGGGAGATGGGGCCCTTGTCTTTCTCAATGATTACATGTCAAACGAATGGCTTCCAGGTCCTTGAGGAAGACATTCTTGGGTGGGGGGCAGATTTAGGTAACACTCTTAATAAAAGGTCATTTATGCAGCATCTGTTACTTGACAAGCATTTTAGATATATGTTTTATTTTAATCATCCCCCCAAACTCAGAGATACTTGATGTTAACCCTTTCTACACATGAGAAAATTGAGCGTTAGAGAGATTAAGTAAACTGTCTGTGCTCACAGATGCATGGACCCCAGCTCTGAGTCCCAATTTGTTTATTTATAAAATGGAGAACGCCGCATATCTCATAGAGCTGTGAGGAGGGCTACAAGCTCGTGGTTGTCTGTGCAGGGCTGGCTCCATGCACCCCATATAGTCTCCATAGGTGGAGAGCCATGTGGGCTCTGAAGCCTGAGCCCCTTGGTTTGAATTTCTATCTTCTCTACTTTTTAGACATGTAAAGCTGAAGTTACTTACCTGCTTTATATATTCATTTTATCATCTATTAGAGTGGGGATCAAAATAGTATACCTTATGATTGTCATAGTGATCAAATGAGTCAATACATGTAAGTCACTTAGAATAGCACCTTAGGGCTTCATTCCATAAGGGTTCGCTATGATTAATATTGATGAGGTCTCTTGACAACTGAATGCATTAATTTTATATTCCTCGACTTTGATTTTTAAAACAATTTACAATAAAGTAAATATATTGCAGAATATACTCTTTGTGGGGCTACAGTGCATAGTTGGAGAGTATGATCTTTTATTCCAAGGTGCCTACCATCTGGAGGGAGAAACATAGCGCATTTAATTATAAATGAGTAATTCAAAATTGCTATAGATATATATTTTTAATGATTTGTTATCTTAAGATAAAATCTGTTCTGCTTTATTTTTAAAATTGTTCAAAATTTATTTTAATCCAGAAGCCACTCTCGGTCCTTATGGAATTTGGCAGCACGAGCATCTTAAACAACCAATGACGTGATGAAGAAAAAAATATATGATGGCTAGTAATTGAATTACAGGCTGGAAGGTATTTTTGAAATATTCTTTTCTTTAAAAAAATTTTTTTATTCCGTTCAAATTTGAGTCAAACTGAATTGCTTTTTCTTCTTTTTTCAAAAAATAATAGATTTGCTTTGCTTGGAAATCAGATGATTCAAGAGCCTTCAAGAATGGTTGCAGCAGCTCTCAAAGGCTTATTCAGAGGGACAGTCACCAGCACAGGTGCTGTTGTCCTTGGTGCAGACGCACTTTGGTTTTCACACCATTTGCCATCAGGCTGGTGTAGAAGTAGGCATTAAAGGCACAGTGACCCAGTGTCTTTTCTCAAGAACCTCTCTCAAGCATGCAGTTACATCTTACCCTGATTCTGGTGTGGTAACTCTTGAACCTTAAAAAAAATAAAAAGAAAAAAGAAACAAATTCAAGAATGACAACAACAAAAAGAAAATGTGAATTATAGCTTGGTAATAATATAGGTTTATTAAATAATTCGGGTGTTTCAAAGTTTTTAAATGACTACATGTTATAATATTTTCATTTTTTCAGTTTGTGAATCAGCATTTTCTCTATGTGATTGGGAGTCTCCTTGCATCATTTGCTTGGGTTTTTATTTAAATAATTGAAACTGAGTTTTGTTACTTATTTGGCAGTTTAACTCTTTTGTCTGTTGCATTTTTAGCTCATCACATGCTGTGGACGCTTTCTCTTTTCTTCACAGAAACATTTAAATGTGTAAGATTCTAAAACGAATCCTCCTATTCCTCTGCTTCCTGGTTCTTTTCTCATAATTAGGTTCCTGTCATGGCCAATCTTCTGGAAAAGCATGTAAATTACATTAATTTCCATCAAAGTAGCCTTTCACTTCTACTACCTTACTGAAAACACTCTCACCTAGCTTTGGCGTATCTTTTTAAATCTTTTCAATGCATTTATCCTAACAATTTATTAATTATCAAAAACACTGGTACTTTCTTAGTCTCACCCTGCTCAACTTTCATTTATGTATCTGATAAGGGTTTGTGAACTCTGTTCCATGAGCCATGCATTTCACCAATGACTGGGGGTGACTGAAATTGGGGGATAAGGAAGAGGGTTCCTGTATTTTCATGTATTATAGGATAGTTTGGGGCAAAATAAAGGTTGGGGATTTATTTTAGGTAAGATGGTCATTTCTGTTGAGGGTGATATTTGAGCTCAAAACTGAAAGATGAGAAGAAATTCTCCAATTGATCTGGGAAAATAGAATCCTAGGAAAGTGGAGGACAAAGATCCTTGAGGTTGGAAGAGCTGGGCATTTTGTAATGACAGCAAGAAGAAAAGTTTTGGGGCTATTTTTCTTCCTTGTCCTTGTTAAATCTTGTTAACATTGGTTTAGGGACTTAGCTCTTTAATGGTTTTGTGACTTTCAGATCATTTTTTCTTTCATTCTCCAACTTGTCTTCCATGTAGACATTTTCCTCCCAGGTGAGAGTTAAGAACTGGACCATAATTACTTTGCTAGGAGTTTGATGCCTCAAAAAGACCTGAATTTTGTTTTTTAAATGTCTGAAAATTCAAGGAATAAAATGTTCAGTGTCAGGCCAAGGAAAGCTTCCATGTCCGAGTTAGACCTTGGTCCTGCACTCACAGAGCTTACAGCCAAATATCTGTCACTGTCATTGGCCCAGATTGAGTTTTCCATGCTTGCAGCCCAGTGCAATGGTTTAGAACCATAGTGGTTTAGTACTTACAGTTAAAATGTGGTCCCAGAATCTCAGTGCCACCTTAGGCACATCACTGCTAACTTGAAACATGCATTTTTACAAGATCTCTAGGTGATTCACACACACAAACTAAACCCACAGAAAAGATAATAGAGTGGCAATGCCAGAGCTGGAGGATGAGGGTGGGGAAAATGGATAAAGGTGGCCAAATGATGGAAACTTCCAGTTATAAAATAAGTAAGTACTGAGGATGTAATGTACAGCATGGTGTTTATGGCTAACGATACTGTATCGTATGTTTGAAAGTTGCTAAGAAAGTAGATCTTAAAAGTTCTCATCACAAGGAAAAGAATCATAACTATGTGAGATAATGGATGTTAACTAAACTTACCATGGTAATTACTCTGCAGTGTATTTTTGCAAATCATTATGTTGTATACCTTAAACTAATAAAACGTTATATGTCAGTTGTATCTCAATAAAACTTGAAAAAACTAAAGCTTTAGAATGAGGGAAATTGGGAATCAGACTAGCTGGGGTTTAAACGCTTGGTCCAGCAACTTATTACCCTTGTGGCCTTGCCCAACTTAACCTCTCAGAATTTTAATTCTATATCCTTTCTCTTTGGTTCTCAAAAGAATATATTCACTGTGCTCTGAAGTTGGGAGATTTAAAAGCCTTTGAAAATGGTTGTGTTAGCTGAAAATGGTTAGTACATGTGGAGAAACCTTGCTGATGATGATCAGGTGGGAAAGATTAAAAAACAGTATGCCAACAACTATTAGCACATATTGTATACTGGTTTATAGTATTGCACAATACATGGTAGATAAGCTTCTCTTGTTTGCCAAATCTGTTAAAAATTCACTATCAACTGGATTAATTTGGGTAGAGTTGAATAGGGTTAGCAGGGAACATGTGGGCAGTACTTACTACCTCAGCTGTTGAGTAAGCTGCTGGAAGACATACCATATGACACATTCAATTATTTTCATAACTCAATTTCCTCCAAGGATGGCCCCAGCTGCCTTTCCAGAGAAATACTGTCAGGTATCATCACACCGTTCTCGCTGAACCTAGTAAAGGTAATATATTAAATAGGAATTCAGAATTACCTCTGTAATTGAACTATTTGTTCTGGTTTTATCTTGCTGAGGAGAGAAAACAGACCAAGGTGGACTGAAGTGTTTTCCCCATCTTTGGGTAAATTGAGTAGTGAAAATAATTGAATGTGTCATATGGTACCTCTTCGGGCAGCTTACTCAACAGCTAAGGTAGTGAGTACTGCCTACACATTCCCTGCTATTCAACTCTGTCCAAATTAGTTCAATTGGTGGTGAATTTCTAATGGATCTGGCAAACAAAAGAAGCTTACCTATCAAGTATTGTGTACTTATGATAAACCAATATACAATATGTGCTAATAGCTTTCGACATATTATCTTCTCAACTCTTTCCAGTGCAGCTATCTTGTATCATGAGCTCCAGCATAGCTGCTCTTTACTAAAGACGGGCCACCAGGCACCAGTGAAATGCTTAAGGGCGTCTCCATCATTGCGTTACAGTGTTGTGTAACAGTGCTTGGAATCTCACTGCATTAATAAAACAACACAGCACTCTGGTTCAAGTCAAAAATTATTTATTGAGTTCTTATAGTTCCAGGAACTCTGCTAGGTCCTGGGGAAAGAAAGATGAATACAACCAGCTACTCTACCTTTAGGAACTCATAATCAAGGGTAGTACAGCAGGCGGACTCTGTGATTTTGGGGAGACAAATGCCTAGCTCCTTAACAAGCTCCCATTTAGAAATACAAGTCAGGTACTAAAAATCCAACCTTCCTATACTCCATCCTGTACATTGTTCCTGAAAAATACCTTGTTAAAAACCAATTCTGAGATAGTCATGAACATATTTTCTAAACTTGGATGGTTCATCACTGCCATAACACTGTGTATAAGGACACTACTCACCCTCACAGGTTTGACTCCTCCTGCACTTGACTCACACGCTGCGAGACTGTCCAAGTATTTCCACTGCCCTGATAGCTGTTTCATTCTCCTGACAATTTCTTTTGGTAAGCTTTTCAGCAACACTAACAACGGAGGTCAAAATACCACCTTCATCAAAAATCTCTACGTTCCTCCTTATTTTCCTTGGAAGACCTAAACTCCTTTTCCTTTGAGGTGCTGTTCTACTTTATAGATTTCCCCTCCTACAATACTCTTTGTACATTGTACTGCAGTTATTACTTTCTCAAGTTTCCTCTCCTTCTAAATCCATCTATATGTGTCAACTTTTTATCTCCAGCAACTGGAAATGCTGCTAGCACATAGTAGTGCTTCATGAAAGTTTGTTGAATGGATAATTAGAGATTAATTACATACAGTTTACACCTAATGTAGATTGACATTTATCATAACCCCCAAACACAATGAAGGTGGAATTTATGTAAACAAGAGGGTTACATGAGAATTTCAGCATCAAAGAAGTTTGAATATTTTACTTGAGTACTATTGGTGATCTTTAAATATGTTAATTGGTAAAATGTTATTATTTAATGAAGTCTATCTTGACTCAATTGTATACTTTGTTTATACCTTTTAAAGACTCCATTGGACCAGTTTTTAATGTCACACACTGGAGAAGAGGTAACAGAGGGAAAAGTTTCTTGATTCCCCTTCTAAAGTATGTTGGATTTCTGACAAACCAATGAACTCTAAAAGTAAAAATATTTTTTGATATGTAAGAATTCTTAGAGATGACTATTGATCACAGCCCAACAAACACAGCATAATTTAACTTGGCACCCAAGATACAATCTTCCCTTTTGAAGGTCAACTAGATTTGGGGTGAAAAATCAACCAGAAACACACCTGGTGAATAAAATGGGTTATCAATCTACAAAAATATTGTTTTGCATTTAAAAATTCTAAAAAAATTATAAAATAATAAAATTAACCTCTTTGAGTGGTTTGTAAACCAATTCTGTACTAGTTTTGAAGACAAATAAATGTCAGTGTCTTTTTAAAAAATTATTTAATTTGACTGGGAAGAGACTCATTTAGATGTATATTTTGTGTCATATTTATTAATTAAGTCCTTTATCTCATTCATATTTTCATCCAACAAATACTACATGAACACTCCCTGTGTGCTAACTGCTATCTAGCCCCTGGGATGACAGCAGTGAACAAAACAAAGTTTGTGTACTCAGGTATTTGGAGTCAGGATTCAAAGTATAAACAAATACATGACTTGAAAAATGGCTTAATTGCCAAGATGAAAAGCAAACCAGGGCAAGAAGAGAGAGAGGGACAGAGGACCTTTGTGATTAGCTGGCTTTGTGGGATCCAGAGAAGGAGCCAGTTTTGTGGGCATCTGGAGGAAGAGCCTTCCAGGCAGAGGGATAGTAAGAACAGGCCGCTAGGCATGACTCAGCCTGGCATATAGGAACAAGGAGGCCTTTGTGACCCAAATGAAATGTTTGAATGGAGGAGGTAGAGAATAGGATGTGGGAGGTACCCTGGGTTCAGATTATGTGCTGTCTCATTTGGATTCTTTTCTAAGTGAGGTGAAAAGTCCTAAGAGGGTTTTTAGTAGACAAGTGACGTGACTGATCTTCTGTCTTAAGCATGGCCATGGTTGCTGTCCATCTAACCGATGTAAGAGAAGGGGCTGACACTTAAAGGAGGAGTCTCAACTTGGGCGGACCCATGAATTTCATGCTCCATATACTCATACGTGTGAACACGCATGCTCGCTATTTCCATTGAGGTTAAAGATCACTTCTTGTAGCAGCTTCTCAAAAATAGCTGTGACCCCAAAGAATTGCTTTTGTAAGGGAACAAGAGCAGGCACATTCAAACAAGAAATGATGGTGGTTCCTACTAGAGAGAATATAACAATGTAGGTGATGAAATATAGTTGGAACCATGATTTAATCAGGATATAATTAACTTATAGTTATCTATAACATATATTGTTATATGCAGTGTGTTCAACTAAAGAAACATTTATTTACCAATGTGGCTATAGTTTAATTTCTTAATAATTTTGAGTGACTTGAAGTGGAAGTGGGACTTGGGCTCCACCTTTCCTACCAGTGAGCTGTTTGGCCTTAACATCTCTTGACATAAACTTGCTTATCTACAAGCTGGATTGTTATGTGAATCATACATGATCTTTGGACAAGCATGTTGTGTAGATTAGAGAAAGTGTTTGGTGCAGAGGCTAAACACAGTGCTCAAAGTACTGGAATCACAGTTCCTGCTTCTTCACAATAGCACTTCCAATATTCACCACATGTGCAACCTTTTGAAAGTTCTTTAACCACCCTCTGGCTTTAGTTCCTTACTTAAAATAGGCATACTAGTTTACCTAAGGGGGATTTTGTGAGAATGCAATAAAATAATTTATGCAATTTTTTTCATAGTGCCTGACGTATAGCAAGGACTCAGTAAAGTCTAGCATTCTATTCAATAGTTAGCTATGAGTTCATAGTTTGGAAAGCTAACCAACAATATTACTAAAGGGTCTCTCTAGTAGGGGAAATTCTTTTAGGTAGTATAATGGAATTAACATTGTCTTCTTTGGTTGATCTTCTTGCTTAATGGGATACTTCTAAGTTATTTTATGATGATGGATAATTTCTGAGTTCCATGATTATTGCTCGTGTGTAACTATCAGTTTAAGATAAGTGTGGGGGTCCTTTAAAGATTCAGAAAAATAAATTGGTTACAAATATAACTAATATCTGAGCCCTCCACAATACATGGGCCATTTTCACTCATGTGTCTTATTCCTAGACTCCAGATTTCTTGAATTGTTAGGTTTTTTTTTTCATTGACTGACTGGATCATGGTGGTCTTTATTTTATGCATGTTATGTTTGAGAGCTTTCAACAATGTAATGAATAATTTTTAGAATCAGGAGAAAAATGGGTTTGGTTTTGCTTTTTGCTTTCTTTTTCATTTTTTTTTTTTTATTGTTCAGGTACAGTTGTCTCGGTTTTCCCACCACCACTTTCCCCTGCCACCCCCACCCCCACCTCCCACCCTCAATCCTTCCCCTCTTTGGCTTTGTCGATGGGTCCTTTATGCATGTTTCTTGATGACCCTTCCCCTTCTTTTCCCTTGTTACACACCCCCTCCCTTCTGGTTACTGTCAGTTTTTTATTTCAATGTTGCTAGTTATATTTTGCTTGCTGGTTGATTAGGTTCCACTTATAGGTAAGATCATATGGTATTTGTCTTTTACCACCTGGCTTATTTCACTTAGCATAATGCTCTCCTGTTTCATCTATGCTGTCGTGAAGGGTAGCAGCTCTTTCTTTGTTTAAAGCATGTTTGAGATCATGTAAATGTTTTCAGACAAGCTTTCTGCATAAATTAAAGTTTACACCTGCCTTCCCAATTTTAGCCAAATTAAAAATTACAAATAGAGACCTTTCTGTGATTTAGGGTCCATATACTCATACCGAGTGTGCTTGCCGGTGTACAGAGTGCCTAGTTACTGACTTTCTGACAGACAACTGAAAGTAAACACAGCGAGTAAAAGAGAGCACTCAGAACTGACTCCCCAGGTTTGTTCTAGTGATGTTTGTTTCCAAACACTCCTCCCACCGATTAGGTCCTTTGGTTTGTGAAACTGAAAGCACATTCAAGAAACGCTAATCAAAATACTATTTGTTAAAAAGTTTTGAGAGATGTACTCAGTGTCAGTGCCATATTTTGCATTCATGTGGTAAGGATTTAAAAAGACATTTAATAGGCCCTTGAGGACCTTCTGGAAAAAGCTATATATAACCCAGTCATGGCCACTTTTGGAGATCGCTTGATGTTTTCACTGAGTTAAGTATAGCATAGCCAAGCATGGCACTCCTGCATAAGACATATGAACAGAAGGACGAGGTTCCAAAGAAAGGAGCAATCTGTTGCCATTAGCTTGAAGGAATTCTGCCCCAGGACTTAGGAGCTGGAATTTGCAGGCCAATTTTTGATCACTGTTTCCATCACTTGAAGTCACTTTTTAAAAAAAATGGGGTGAATAACTACCATTTATGGAACTCTTCCTATTATCCAGATGCTCTACCTGCAATGAGACATAATCTAGAAATCCTGCAACATAATTGGTGTTTTTAGCATCTTCAGATGAAGAAACTGAAGTGCTGGAAGGCTGAATACCCCAAAGTTTCACAAGCAATAGGAAGAACTACAACTTGAGTGCAGTTGTGTATGATTTCATTGCTCCACTTAATAACACAATTTTTTACAAGGAGAGTGAGCAGTGGATAGTTCCATATATCTTATGTCAGGAAGATTAAATCTTGACCTTTAGATCTGAGGCTGGAATTTAATTCATTCCATTATATGACTGATTTCACATAAGCGGTGACCTTTTACTTCATGGTGGAGACGTGGTACAGACATTTTTCCAAGAAGCAGTAGTTTTAGTTCTCTCTAAGAATTTATTTTGAAGGAAGCCAAAGGACTAAGAGAAGGAAGGTCACCTTTTTCTGGGAAGACCAAAGAGCCCTACAATGATCTACCGTCTATGAATAATCTCCTGAGGAGGTGTGTAGAGAAAAAAATGGAAAGGTTTTGTTCACTTTCATGTTCTAAGAACTGGCCATTTTCATAAAAGTGCAGGGATGAGCACTGAAAAAATAACTCCCTGGCAAAGAAAAATGAAAAGAATATTATAAATATAAGCAGAACATTCCCTGAGTCACTGTAAAAATACACCAAATTAAAAATAAGCTAAATACCTATTTTAGAGGCGTGAAAGGAGGTATGTTAGGTCTGTTGCCCCAAGTCATGGCTCAGGAAGGAGTAAAACGGGAAATGTAACCACAGGATAACAAAGTAATCATTTTGTGGTAAAAAGATAGACCTCTAAGCCCTTACCTGCTCTCCAACTACTCTATCTAAAAAGATGTAATATTCAAAAATCCTGCATTTCTGATATTCTCTCATCTCATGATTCCCTCCCTCAGTCAGGACCATCAAGGTCACCAAACTTCAGGTGTATCACTGTGAAGGCTGAGGGAGGCAGCTGGGAGCCAAGGCCACCCATGCTATCTTATATCTTTAAGTTTTATAGGTCAAGGAGCAAAATCAAGTCAAAGTAACCATAGCTGAGTTATCATTTTATCTGACTCTTGAACCTGAATTGGCTTCTGTAGTCTCATCTAGCTCATGGGAGTACAATAAAAATTGTTAAAAGGAAACCAATTAAATTGGGTAAAGGACCGAGCTGAGCAGGGCTTGACCTTGCTTCAGCATAATGTTGAAAACTGTTCTAGCACCCTGGCTCATGACTTGCAGTGAGGTGAAGCAAGATGCAACAACAAAGTTCTCACTGTGCTTTGAGGAAATGCAATAATTCTATCCATCCAACCGTTCATTTGTTCATCTAGCTGTGAATTCTAAAACAGTATTACATATTTGCAATAGGCCACTTTTAAAAAGATAGAGAAATGTATAAAATAGAGTCTTTGCCCTTAAAAATCTGATAATCTAGTTGGAGGGATAATGCATCCTCCCAAGAGAGAAGAAAGAGTGATAGTTACAAGATAAATAATGACTAAAAGAATGACTTTTGGTAGAGTGATGGGGTTATAGATGATGAAGAGCAGTTTCTTCCAATGTTATTCTTACATCCAAGAATGGATAAAAAGGAAATAGTTTACTGTACTGATCAAGGGTGGAAACTAGCCTTCTGGAGCTGGTAGAAGCTCTTGAAGTGTAGTGGGAACCACATTTAGTAGCCAACCATCACATCCTGGCTGAACAAGAGTCTAATATGAGTAAACTGGGAAGGGTCCAAGAACTGGAATAATTATTATGATGGAACTTCTGGTTGAGAGCTTACGGAACGCTAGGTTAAGAGATTAAAGTAAAAAAGCAAGTAGATCAAGTGTAGAGTTCCTCGTGTGAATGAAGCTTTTGATATGAATGAAGCTGGAAGTCAATGAACTAAGACATTGAGTGGCCCATACTATTATTTATTTAAATGCCAAGTTCATTGCATTGAAGGTAAAATAAGATGGAAAAACAAAACCGAGTTATGGGGGTTGTATAGAGAGGTAGCTATAACTTCTTGGGGATGCAAGGCAACATGAAGGGGGAAAGAAAGAGGGTGGTATAGGTAGGTATTAAAAGAACAGAGTGATTTAATTATTTAGAAGCAGCAGCCAAAGAAAAGGAAGATATTTACATGGTGCTTCACTTCCAAAGTTTGGTAGAACAAGTCATAGTGGGGTTATGTAGCAAGAATAAGTGGAAAGGGCATGCTTTTAGGGGAGTAGCACATCACAGGTCCAGAAGGAAGGTGGGTGAGAATAATTTTTTCAACAACTTTTGTATTATGCACAAGAACAATATTAAAGGTTTAACAAACAAGGACCAGATAATTATAACAAAATTCCATGTTAAATCTACTCACCATGCCATGAAATAAGATTTTTATCTTCTGAGTCTAATAATGTTCCCAATGTCCAATGCACGTAAGAAACCAAATGTGCGGAAAGAAAGAAGGAGCTCCTTTCTCCCACAAAATACTTACTTCAGAAATCCTTTTCACAATTTTCTGGGATATCCTAGGAAATGCCTCACATTTTGTTATGAATGGATGTTTTTAGCCTCCAATATGACAAGGTCACTCACTTTTGGATGCAAAATTACTACTGCCTCTAGTCATAAGGCCTAAGCAAATTTGGGTGTTCAAATCATACCTTCTGTGCTCCTAATATCCATGTGTAGAATGAGTTACTGCTCTGGTTGGAGCTACCACCCTAGACTGCATCTTACTATAGAGTCAAGGAAAAAGTTCAAACCTTGACTGTCCACTCAGGGTCAGAGTCCTGAACTAAATACCTCTATACAAGATACGGGTGTAGCCACCCTCCTCTATAAGTTTGGGACTGAAATTTTCACCATCCTGCCCTTCTCTGAAGTCATAGATGTTTGCATTAGCTTAGAATGTTTGCAGGGGTGATTTTCTTGGAAGATGAACTAATAACATTTACCAAACATAGAGAGAAAATAAATACTATGAAATCTTACACTTGAGAAAACAGTAATCATAATAACAATCACAATATCAGCTATTCATAAGCACTAACTATGTACCAGGCACTGTACTAAATGTTTCATATACATATCTTGTTATTTACAACCCCAAGAGATAGACACTATTATTTTTGCCTTCTTCTGGGTGAGGAAACTGAAAGACTGATACATTAAGTAACTATTCAGGAAAAGGAAGGTAGAAAAAATATATAAAAAACAAGAGAAGAAAGGCAATATGCTATGTAGCCAGAATTAGAACTCCCATATCCAATTTAGTGTTCATATTCTTAGTCTCCTATGCCACTGGGTGATAGTTGGAGTGGAGCACTAGAGGCAAGATGCTTCACTCCTTTCTTTCCAAATAGCAGCAGCTATTTTTTGTTTTTTTGTTTTTTTGTGTGCTAATCTTAAAATTTTTTGTTGTAACAGCATTTAACATAGTACCTTCTGTGTAGTGGGTTCTCAATGGTATTTGTAGAGTGAAATATTAAATGAAAGCATAAGCTAATTGATAAGCTAATGGATATCCCATATCTCTTATTTCCACTGGACAATCTTGGGATGGAAATAATAAACCAGCTAATCATAAAAACAGTACTCCTTTGTTAATTCTTTAGTAATGTGTTAAATTCTATACTAAATGTTTTACATGCATTTTCCCCTTTAATTCTCAGAAGAACCCTATGAAGTAGCTACTATTTTTAATTTATACATTTCAAAGGAGAAATCAGATTCATAAAGTTTGGGAATATTGCTCTAGAACACATAGCTGATGAGCTGGCTTGTGGCAAGGCCAGGTTAAATCTTACTACTTATTGTGTGCTTGTAACCACTGCTTAATGCTACCTCCCAGTTCTGTAAAGCAGGAACATTGCAATAAGCATGTGGTACGGTCACCTCCAAGACCAAAATAACTTAATTAGCATCACCTCTGACTTTGCCCGGCATACTAGTTGACTTGGCCTGGTATTCTAATTCCAGAAGCAGGTGCACTGCCAGTTTTGTTACCCTGTGATTCCTGTCATTTTGGTCCTCACTCCCTGTTAGCACAATAAGAAGCTTCTACTCTGTTTCTACAGCAACTGGAGTAGTCTCCTTCCTGTAAGACTTCTTAGACCTGATATACCCTCCTCTTTCACAAACTGAGCTCTGACTAGCTGCTACCAGTGGGAGGTATATGAATAAAAGAGGAGATGAGGGAACAGGAAGATTTAGCAATGGAATTCCATCCAAAGGTCAACTTATCTATTCCCCTGTCTCCAACATGACCTCTCCCCAAGAGGAAAAAATACAGTATATACAAGAGGGAGACAACATAACTTATGTTTCATATGCTCATCAGTATCTCTGGCTTACAGAAGAGAATTGATATCTCCTTACATTCCAAATTTTGACTTGATTTCATGATTTTATCTTAATGGAGGGATCCCAAAGTCCCAGTGTATACACTGTGATTCAGACTCTAGGGTTATTTGATCTCAATGCCATTCTTGATCCCCCTCATAGAGTTAGGAAAAGGGAAGACAAACAGAGAATAGAGCTAGCACACAGAGTAGTGAGCATTTAGGCAACACTTCCCAAGTTTGCTTTTGCAGCTGCTGAAGGTCAGAAGGGAGAGGTTTCTCCAGCACCATTTCAGACTGGGAAAGTCCATAGATAGATGGCCCTGTTAGCACCACGCTTGTTTGGCTGGACATTAATTTTCTCCTTTCTTTCAAATATATCCTATAAGCTAATTATTTTTGCTAATTGTTTCTTTTTTACCCTTTTCAGATATTGAAAACAAGTAAAACATCCATTTTTGAAAAAGTAAATGATTTAAGAGTATGGCCCATCATTCTCACAGTCATCAAGTAGTAACATTTAAAATTTTTTGACAATAAAGATGGAGATGAAAATAGAACTTGAGAGTAGAACCTAAAGGAAAGCAACTCTTTACACTATATTTTCTCTATATTAGACCATAAATGCCCCATTCAACAGTAGCCCCTAGTTTTCTTAAGCTTCTTAGCAGAAACCAAATCTCTCAGTATCTCATTCAGCTTGTGCATTTCTAGATAAAAGACACAAAGGAGACTAATCTTCAAAGACTCTTTTTCTAAAAATGGCCTTCCTCATTCTACTTTTTATATGGGAGTGAATAAAAAATGATTCTATATTTTTTGCTCATATGGTTTCCTTGGTACAGAATTATACTGTGACACAAAAGATGAAAGTACATAATACTTGAAAATAATGAGCAATAATAGTTTCCTGAATGGAGACAATGGCTTTATTCTTCCCTGGCCCCACTAATCCAATGATTCAAAAGAAAAAACAAACTCTCAGAGCATAGAAAAGAATGAAGTTCCTCTTCATTGTCCAGTTTGAACAAACCTAAGGAGGTTCTAAAGGGCTAGGAGCAGATATCATCAAAGGTAATCCAAGTGATTCCATAAGGGCCATGAAAGAGCACTCCATTTAATCTCGAAAGCTCCCGAGGAAGTGGAACGACACTTTAAAGAGATAGGTGTTAGCCCACAGAGAAGTCCCTAAGGATAGAAATAGCTACCATTTACTGAGTGCTAACTATATGATGAGCACTTTGTTATGCATTTTTTCATTTAATTATCTCAACAATCATACCTCATAGGTCCTATTATGATCTTTTCAAAGAAACTCAGTCATAGATGGGTTAATTGACATGTCCAAGGTCATATAGCTGACATATTGGAGAATTATATGATTATATCCAAGGATGATCTGCCTCCAACATCTATAATTTTAATCTTTGTGAATAATGTTACGATTAGCTATATAATAATGTGGAGTTATGATACACCTAATAATCCATTTAATCAACCTCCCACTTAGGGCTAGAGCCCCATTTGCAGCATCTTCGATGTTTCTACTCATTTAAGCTCTGCCTAAGCACTCAGAGTGGTGGGAAAGCTGGTATGAGAGAAGGGGAAGAGAAAAACAGAACAAAATGAACAAACATTGCTCTTCTCACTTCCCACGTATTAATTCTTATAAAAACCTGAAAGATGGATATCACTGAGGCATTTTATAAATGACAAAACTGGGGTTCAGAGAAGTTGAGTAACTGGTCCTAAGGCATAAAACCAGTAAATCTGGTGACTGTTCTTCTGATTCTAAAGCTCAAGTTTATCTCTTTCCATCAGCCTGCTTATCTCTGGAGAAATACAATATCATTTTTTTTTTTAAATCCTCAAGTGACTTGTAAATATAATGTCACCTTTGAGACATTTAATTAATAATTATAATTTTAATCTCAGTGTTTTCACTTTTTATTTTGCAGCTATTAATTTTTGCTTTTCATGTCTCAAATATTTTTAAAGACATTGAAAACCTGGCAGGCCCTGGGACCCATGGCTATCAGTCCTGAAAATAAAATATCCTTGAATTTAAAGAGATAAAGTTTCTCTATTTTGGTATTTTCCACTTTTTAATGGAGAAGATAGAAATATGTAAATAACATATATATTCATAATACTTAAGGATCATTTATGTATCTTCAGGATTTCACTTCAGTTATTGAAATGTAATAATCTAGAGTCTAGAGTAATACATTTCTCCATCTTTAGTAATCCTTTGATGTTTAGGAAGAACAAAGAGCTCTTTTTTAAGTAACTTTATACAAGTTTGAAAAGATAAGAATACGAATGTGAGGATTTCATAAAAAATAACAATTGTATTTACATTATTTGTTACTGTTATTGCAGCATCTGCCACTACTTTGCAATTAGGAAAAAAGTGGATCAGGCAGCTCTATTAGCTCCAGTTTTATGTGATTTCATTACAAGTTCCTTTTACTCAATAGCTCTATCCTTGTCTTTATTAAAGAGAAGAAACAAGTTTTAGGAAAGGCAAAATTAAAATTTTCTTAGAAGATACAGAAAATTAAGTTTAATTCTCCTTTGAAGGAACTATGTCTCGGAAAGGACAAAGCATATGCTTTACTTGGATAAACACACTCATTATTCCCAACAGAGGTGGGGGGATGGGTTCTGTAGGAAAATATTTTTTCCCCGAAATGTATTTTGTGAGTTGAAGAAGGATGAGGTATTAATTCTAGCAAATTATGCTAGTCATTGTTGCTTTAGTTCTTTTAGATATAATAAAGCAACATTGGATTTACTGCAAATAATACTATTAATGCTGATGAGATGAATTGGGTTGATATAAAAAATAAGTTAATATTTGTTCTAAAATATCTAGCCTTATAGAATATTTTTTTATTGTCTTTTAATGGCATGTATCCTTCCAGAAATCGTCTGTGACATTTCTGTCCTAATAGGCTGCTGCTTCCCTAACGGCGACGGGATGGAAGCTGCGTGACCCGTGAGCGTCATGTTCCACCGGTTGCTCCACACCTGGAAAGTTCTGATGTCATAATATTTAATAAGAGGTGACTTGGCTATCTTAGTATTATCTTTATTGGACGAACCAAGGTGAAATTTTTGGTTTCAGAAACACTCTCCGGCTTTCCTTTGGTATACAAAATTGGAAGTTGAATTGCAATATAGCCAGCTGGTGGCTTCTGAGGTGGCCTTTTCACAATCTGGGATATATAACTCTGAAACTTGGTACCCAAAAAGTTAGTAAAGAAAACTTAGGCCTTTATTTTGATAATGCTCATTATGTCATTAGCATGTATTTATTTTCTATGTGTAATATGTATACCACAAGGTTTAGAGAAGACAAGTCAATGCTTATCAGACTCTTACAATGTGTGAAGAATGTTAAGTTCTTTGCTGCTATTAACTTATTTAACCTTAATACTCTGTAATATAGGTAACATTGTTATTGCAATTTTATAAATGAGAAGATCACTGTAGATAGAATTTGGATAAGCATTTTTAAATTTTAATAAAATTTCTAGTTTAGATATATTTTAATCTCTATTTTTAAGAATAGTGGTCTTCTACATACAGAGCTAATAAGTTTCTTTAAAAATATGTATGCATATATATGTGTATATATATATATACATGCATATATACTTAAGTAAAAAAATCAATATTTTCAGGTAATATACAGTTATAGCAAAAATCATGGGAGTGGTACCAAAATACCAAAGTTGAAAATGATGGTTTAATGTAATAAACTGAGAAGATTACTTAAAAAAATTTACAGATGGTTCTCAAAACCTAATATATCTTCTTGGAAGTGGGTGTTGCTTGTAATATTATAACTAGAATCTAAGATTCATAACACATTATTTAAGATATTTGGTTTTCCTTTCCTTCATTATTTTCTTTTTCCTTTTATCTTCCTTCCTTCCTTTCCTCCCTCCTTCCCTCTTGCCTTCCTTTCTCCTTCTTTCATTTTTTCTCTTATTTTCTTCCATCCCAAGGGTTCACATTGGTGTTATTTCACAAAGACTCATCAAGGTTAAGAATTTGAGTAGCTGTGGCTGTGTTTCAGATATATCATGATTGTTGTTTTTTACTCAATTCCTCTATATTAATTGAATTAATTAATATAATCATAGCGACACATCCACAGATCACATGGCCACACAATAGCTATAGTAACTGCATAATTATATAAATTGCTCATTTAGTATGTGAATTAATCACAATATCAAATTTACCTAAAATGAGACCCTAACAAACATCACTTTATCATAAACCTTTTTACATATAAATAGATAAATAAAAAACATGAAAAATACAAATTTTGAGAAGTAAAAATACAGCCCTCTCATTGGAGAACATTGTAAATAGCCCCTTCTGTACTCCACTGATGAGGCTCTAGAATATAAGCCAACCGCGGTGTGAGAGGCATAACAATACTGTGCCCTTTGGTGGGGGAATTGTAAAGGGAGCCTCCGGGCTTTCTTTTTAATAAAGTGAACTGCCTATTCTTTATGCATGGCCTATTTTTTTCTCCCTTCTATTTGAAGTCAAAAGTTTCTTTCTCTTAACAGGATACATTTATCAATATCAGCCAGCCTTCCTCTGCAAATGCTGTGCCAGCCCACACATTTGTTCTGGGTAATCAAAAATGTTTTTTGGCCCAACATATTCCACAGTAACCCCTGTGCGGCCTGACCAGGACTCTTGAATATAACAGTAGCTGCCTCTGCACAGGGAAAGTCTGTAGGGAGACAGAAATATGTTTTTCAGGGGTACAATCAATGTAGAGAGCTAATATAAAACATTTAGGATCCCCAAGACTGTTTTTAAAATCACTACTTGCGGCCTTTTTTGGGGGGAGGATCTGTATTATCAAGATGATTGTCTTTACTTTTTACTTTGCTTTATCATGAAAACCAAGACAGAATGAGGTGATCCTCCAAGGAACAGTGAAAAACTCTCTTTTACATTCAATAAATGTAGCCATTGATTTTATTCTCATGTACAACCCATGGTCAGGCACTGTCAAGAACATCAAAAAATCAATTTGGGGTAAAGCTCAGTAAGCGAATGTAATAGGGACTTGTCCCATCAGGACACAGGTTTCTGGTGAACATTAGATGCATTTCTGAAACCAGAAGCTTAGAAGATTCTTTTAGGAATTTGGAGTCATACGTATGTTCTAGAGAACCTGAGAGAGTTGTGCACATTTTTAAAAACTCACTCATTTGGCAGAGCTATTCCCATTTATGCTGTGCGCCCTCTGTAATTAGTAATATTTTGATTTCTAGAATAGTGTGCAGTGAAAGTATCATATAAGAACAATTAACTGTCTTCCTAGACGTGAACTGCAGGGAAAGAAATACACAGGACTGCAATAAGCTGCTCTCTGCAAGTACTAAGGGTATAAACTGAAATGAGAAGGTTTGGATTAAAACTCTTCTTTCAACATTTACAGTGGTTTGCAAAATCACTTTACAAGTTAAAGACTAGTAGGTATACAATCCTGTTTTCTAGCAAAGGTATAAATATACATACATGTCTATTAAATAGAAGGAAAAGCTCAAAACAAATGAAAATGCTCACCTTTGGGAGAGGGAAGGAATGGGAGAGGATTGGAAGAGCAAAGGAGGTAAGAATTGTTATACAGTTTGACTTTAGAACCATGAAAATATATAAATAATTATGAATTAAGTTAAATTAAATTTTTAAAGTCCAAACCAAAAGAAAAACAAAGTGAAGTCATAGCTTAACCATGCAGTAAGGAAATATTCCTAAACTGAAACTTAAAGTGTAACTGAAAACATAGTAATTCTACTCAATATCTATAATGAGATATATCTTAAAGACAAAAAGCACTGCAAAGAAATCTTAACCTCTTTTCAGTAATCATGGAAGTAGTAATAATAATGTTGGTATTATTGTTTAATTTTTAAAAAGATTTTATTTATTTTTAGAGAGAGGGGAAGGGAGGGAGAAAAAGGGAGAGAAACATCAGTGTGTGGTTGCCTCTTATATGCCCCCAACTGGATACCTGGCCCACAACTCAGGCATGTGCCCTGACTAGGAATCGAACCAGCAACCCTTTGTTTCATAGGCTGGTACTCAGTCCACTGAGCCACACCAGCCAGGCTATGTTGGTATTATTTTTAAAAGCTATTATCAATATTATATATATACTCATATACATATGTATTTATTTACTAGAATAAGATAAACAAATAAGCAAAAAAATTTAATTTAACTTAATTCATTCAACTTCATTGACAAAACATTAAGTCAATGAAGCTGAATGAAAGATCTATAATTCTAAACTTGAATTAGAAACATCAATATGAACTCATGATGTATTTTCTTCACTTCTGGGACAAAGAATGTACAGGTTGGTATACCAGAAGACAAGGATGCTACCAGTGACTATTGAGATCATGTTTAAAGAACCCAGAAGCCAATTTAAAGGCTGCCACTGACCAAAGATAAGAAAAAATTGAGTATCAAAAATAATAGCTACAGTAGATGCAAACAAACATGCTTGTTACAACACATGGCTTCATAATGGTAAACAAACAAACAAACAACAAAATGCCAAACCTCAGTGGCTACATTTGGGAGCTTCTTGGGAAACAACTTTTTATTTTGAAAACAGCTAAATAAGGGAGGACAATCAAGTACTGATCTTATCTTCACTGTACCAACTTTATCTCAGGATTCAATTACAGTTGATGAGGGAGAGTTCTTTAGAGAATAATTTGGTTAATAAATAAAGAAGGAATAATAGAATGTCATCATTTTGCAAACACAAAATAGATTTAGGCAAAGATTATCAGTGGCTGTTAAAATTCTTACTGCTATGGTTGAATTGTGTCCCTCTAAATTTATGTATTGAAATCTTATCCTCCAGTACCTTAGAATGTATCTTTATTTATTTTATTAGACATATGGTCTTTACAGTTGTCATCAAGTTAAAATGAGATCATTAGTGTGGGCTTATATTCAATGTGACTGCTGTCCTCATGAAAAGGGGACACAGAGATATACAGAGAAGGAGGGAGATGGGAAGAGACCTAAGGAGAAGTTATCTCCATGCTAAGGAGACAGGCCTGGAACAGCTCCTTCCCTCACAGTTTTGGAAAGAAACCAGTTGTGCAGACTTCAGAATGGAGACAATAAACTTCTGTTGTCCACACCACCAGTTTTGTGATAATTTGTTACAGTAGCCCTAGCAAACTAATACAATTACTCATAAATTAATGGGATTACTATAGGAAATACATCAGGTTGTTAATGCTTAAATCTGCTCATCAGTTTTCAGATCATAAAAAAAGACACAGCCAAGCATTTGTGTCTCTTAAAAGAAGTATACTATGTGTGTCTATAGCTTACAAAGCAGTCTTGCTGAAACAGAATAACCAATATAAATCTGACCAAGCCTCAAATAGGGGAAACAGAGGAACACATTTACAAAGCAGATGTAATCATAAAAAAATAACATGACTAAAAAAATTACCAGGAGACATAAAAGAATAGAAAACATTTAGAGTAAAAAATATTTTAGATAATTCATCAATTATAACATGCATATCAGTTTGGACCTGCTTTTTTTTAAAAAAATTTTTTTTATTGTTGTTCAATTATAGTTGTCCCCATTCCCCGTCCCCCTTACTCTCCTCTGCTCTGCTCACCTCCTGCTCCCACATTCAATCCTACCCCCACCCCCATTGTCCTTGTCCATGGGCCCTTTATACATGTTCTTTGACTTAATTCTTCTGTTCTTTCACCCATTATCCTTCCCTCCCCTCCCCTCTGGTCACTGTCAGTTTGTTCTTTGTTTCCATGTCTCTAAAAAACAATAAATTATGAAAAAGTTAAAGTTACTTTAGATATCCTAGTATTGTAAAAGTAGCATAATAATCATACATAGTACATAGTGCTGTGTTAATGATTAAATATATAGGTAGAGCATATAGCATAGTGACTGATGCATCATGTAGTTTCCATTATTATTTACTAGGGTATTGGTTAAATTCCACGATATAATTGCAATCAGTATTAGTTAAAATGATATGATATGTACATCTTACTCCATGTATGCTTACAGTGTGTGCACACAAGTTCACATACATACTCTGTAACACACTCACTCAGTACCAGTGTGAGCCAGTATTTGGCAGAAGGGTTTTCACTATGAATTTCACTTCCCATTCTCATTGGCCCTCAAACCACCTGGCCCTGAGCTTACCTTTGATAAGAGATGCAGAAAAGAAGCATTATGAAACTTTGAAAGAAAAACCAAGGCAAGGGTTAGGAGAGAAATGCAAAAGAAAGGGTAGTTTGAGAAGGTTAAATTTGCAATTAAATGTCTTCCAGAGTTAAGTCATCCCATGCCTGCCATTTTCAGAGAAAGATAACCACACCCTCCAGCACCCACAAGGGTAAGGCTTGGAGAGAGTCAGTGTCTGTAGCTAGCCGGATCATGTTTGGAGAAGAGGCAGAATATATCTAGTCATTTATTGTGATGATTGTTGTTCATTCAGATATAGGACATATGGCAGCTGACAACTCTCTTGAGTCAGGTGACGACATCGTACAAATTTTCATTTGAGTTTTTCAAACATTTATTTAGTTTGAGAGATGGGATACAAAGGCTAAGGAAATAGAGTTTACATTTTCAACAAATATACAATCTTGTTTGCATCACAGAAAAATAACTAAGATATACAAAGAATATCATGAGAGTTACAAACAAATCTCATGGGCTTTATGAGACTAAAGTGAAGAAAGGTATCAAATGAGAGAGGGTTCTTATCTGGTTAGGAAGATAGTAAAAATCCTCATGGAGAAAAAGGAATTTGAGAAAGGATTTAAAAAAATAGTGAGACAGGAGAAAGTAGTGAAGTGGCAAAAAGGCCTTTGGGAATGGAAAAGGGAGAGCAGTTCAGTAGGGCCATGCTGTTACCGGATAAAATACAACATGCTCAATTAGATTTGAATTTCAATAAATAGCAAGTAAGTTTTTTTTTAGTATAGATATGATACATGTAATATTTGGGACATACTTAAATTTGAAATGTCCTAGATATCTTTAAAGAAATAATAAGTTATTTTTAAAGGTTTGGATTTCATAGAGGAAGGTAATGGGCCATAACTTGGTAAAGGCACTTTGGTCTTGGATTCTACATGGAAGACTGAAAACATACTTTTTATGGGGACATTGGAGAATTTTTTTTTGTTTTTGTTTTTGTTTTTAGTGAGGGAGTGATATGATCTGACATGCACTGTAGAATGAATAAGACAGCAGTGATGAAAAGGGGAAATACTGAGGCAGGAAATTGACCAAGAACTGACATATAATGAGATTATTAACTTATTTAGGTGATGAGAATGGTTTGGAAATAAAGATGCTTGAGGCAGAGTAGAAGCAACGGATTGGATCTCAGGGACAAAAGAGATGTAAAGTCAAAGATGATACATTCATACCTATTGACTGGGATGATGATGATTTGTTAGCAGCTGGGAAAGCAACAGGACTTGGTTTGAGGGAAAACAGATAATACAAAATTGGGATTATGTCAGGAGGAACTGGCAGGACATCTAAGTACAGATGCTCAGTAAGCAATTACAAATATTTTTCTGTACTCAGTGATGTTGGTATTTTAGATATTTAAGCTGTTAAATTCAACAAGTTGGCCATAATTAGAGGCAAAAGAGAAACCAGTGATTGAATAGCAAAAAGACGGAAGAACGAGAAAAATGAAACAATTGTGTTGGATCTTAGAAAATTTTGCAGTCAAGGTCGGCCATCACCCTTAAATTATTCAGAGAAGTTAAGAATATAAACTGAAAACCAGCAATGATATTGGTGATTTTTGAAAGAGCTGTTTTAGGAAGGCAGCATGGAGGAGAGCTGCATGGTTTTGGAGATTGAGGTGTGAATGGGTAGTGAGGAAGCAGAGGAAACCAAGGGGCTGGTGTGCAAGGAGAGGGAAGACCGAAGAATTTAATCTAAGAAGGGAGAAAGTCTTAAAGAGTGAGCAGCAATGAGATTAAGGATAACCAGCTTCTAGGTTAAGTTTGGAAGTTTTATCACATATATTTTTCCATTTGCATATTGTTTGGGGGTATTGGTGAATGTACAGACATTAATTGTAGGATTTTGGCCCTTCACTACAGTTTTACGTTGGGTATGGGTGTAAGGAAGGATTTTAAGAGGCTGATGAACACTCTAAAATAGGAGAGTTTGAGGCTGTATGAATTTGTGGGTATGTAGCTTCTATAAACTTTTCAAAGGGATCACAAAAGGTGAGAAAAATGTAAAGATCTACTATTCTACAATAATATGTCACAATTCATATATTTCATAAAATTGGAAACTAATTTGAATTTTATCCTAAAACTGTACCCTAAAAAACCCCTTAACTATATGAGGTCTATATAATAGGTCTCTGAAAGCCTGTAATATCTCTTTAATACTTGATTCTTAAAAACATAAAAAAGTAAAAACAAAACCACTATGTTGCAAAACATTGCTGGTATAAATTAAAGATAATCTAACTAAATGTAGATATCTCATGTTCATGGATTAGAAGACTTTACAATTTTAAGATGTCAGCTCTCCCCATGACCTATAGATTCAATGAAACCTCCACTGTAATCCCAGTAGTCTTTTTTGGTAGGGAAAGGCAAAGGACCTAGAATATCCAAAGCAATCTTAAATAGTAAGCAAAAAGTTGTAGGACTTGACTTTATGACTTAATGTATAGTTATGGCAATTAAAATGTTGTGATACTTCCAAAGGATGGACAAATAAAACAATGGAAGAGAATAGACTAGAAATACACTCCTGCTTATTCAGTCAAAGGTATCAAAACAATCCAATGGGAAAAGTCCTTTTCCCATTGCTGGAATAACTGGATATGTGCGATGCTGGAATAACTGGATAGCCACGTGGAAAAGCTGAACCTCAACCCCTACCTCAAATAAATGAAAAATTAATTCAATATGAATCATATACCTATATATAGAAGCTAAAATGTAGAGGTTTAAGGGAATAAAAACACTATGGATCTTCTCAAAGTCACAACAAATATTGTCTCACTTCTTTAATATATTGCTTTCCAATTCCTTTTCATAATTAAGTAGATACACTGAATGCCCAGAACACAGTTCAATACGGGTGGCTCCGAGATAATGAAGCAATTGGTTAAAATATTCATAACACTTATACAATAACCTAGATGTCAAATATATCTGGCAAAGACATTTTCTTATTACTGTTTATTATTTAAAGTTCAGGGGAAGTAATACACTTACCTTTGATGAACGAAGTTGCCTAGATTTAGCTCAGATGGTTCCAAAAGAGATTTTATGGTCTTTAATATAATTCCGTTACACAGATAAAAGCTTCTATATATTCCCTTCCTTGCTTCTCTCCCCTCTGCCCGTTTCCAAAAGGAAAAACATAAAACACGACAATAGCAGTAAAACATGCAGCACAAAGCCCCTTACCGGAGTCCATAGAGAACCGTCCCATCAGGATGCAGCCGGATCATTCGGTTTTTCACCGTTACGCCATGCACAAATGATTTCTTGTCATTCAGAAAGTAGGTATCGGGCACCCAGAGTTGGTCAGCTACCCTGTTGTCCAGCGTGAGGTTTAGTGGGATTCCAGAATAAGAAAGCCTTTTGTCTTTCCAAGACTGCTGGAAATACATAGTGAGTGTATAATCCTGTGAAATAAAGGAAACAAATTAGAATGTTATTATTATCATCATCACCTGAGGCCTTTTGCTAAGAACATGATAGCTTGCAGTATTGTAGATGACCAGAGACCCACGGTCCTGCTGTTCCCTAAGAGGCTGCATTTGTATATGTTAAAATTTGCACCTCTAAGTATAAGGCAACCAATAAGTTAGAAGAACTAGAGCAATAATTAAATGCATGAGCAACCATTTCCATCAATATAGGGCAAATCCATTTCATTGAATTTTAATGTTTGAAGTTAAGGTAATGGTATCATGGGAAGGTCATAAAGAGAAATTATATCCAGAGATCCATGTTTACAAAAGTAGGCCTCTGGATATTATGTGTACAGTACTCCATATTTTGGAGGGGAAAGCTTGCTAAATAATAACTAAAATGTATGCACTTAAAAGGAGAGGGTGTTTACAAACTATAAATGACTTTTGAGTGAGTAGTGCTGTTTGCTTTATAAATGTTATCAATACCATTATTTGAATCTTTCTAGCAAATGACAACTTGTCTAACAGCCCAAAAAGGCAGTGTATAAAGCAGATTTGGATGGAGATGTTTATTTGGCTGGAGAACATCACCAGTGGTGGTACTGCTCATCAGTTCTTCTCTTACCCTCATTCCTCTTTGTTTCAGGAATTTGTTTGAGGTCAGAGTTGGATTTGCACTTGGGTTGGTTTCCTCACCTCCTATAAAAGATTACATGAAGGATGTCCCTTTGCACTTTTCTTTCTTCCCAGGTTTCCCCTGGCAGTGAGAGGCAGGAAAATTTGAGCTGAATAAATGGACCCATCTTGTAGGAGAGGAATGATTATCTTAGATCTCTAGTTGTCTGTTTTTAAAGAAATCTATTGATACAAAGTGTAGCTGTCCATTAAAAAATCAATGATAGCAATGAAATCATAAAGTCTTTAAGGTGTGGGTCCCAATATAATAAAAACAGAAGTTACACTTTTTCTTTTAAATGGTATTTATGCATTAATAGTGACCCTATGAATAGTAGCAGTTAAGAAAACACTGTATAACTCCAATACAATGTCTATGTACGGCCATTGTTGTGCCTAGTGGTATGTACATACACCAGAGGAGAATCAGTGACTCACATCACACCTTACATGGGGGCAAACTATACTCTATGGATGAATATCTATGTATTTCTAAAAAATCCTAAAAGATAGCAGAATATTAATTCTGGATAATGAGTTTCAGTGTCCTTTAACCATTATATTTAAGAATACTTATATAGTTTAGTCAGAAACCACCTTGCAATAAATGCAAAGTCTTTCTTTCTTGTTTGGTGATAAGAACATTTGCTATTTGCTATTAATCATGCAATATTCCTTCTAAAGGTCTAAAACCTCTTTCCATCTTACCTTTAATTACAAAAAAAAAAAAAAGAAAAGAAAAGAAAAAAGGAACCCATGGGCTTACACACAATTCTTTTTAAAATTGTTATCATTCTCAATTGTATCCTCTTCAAGTTCTTAATATCATGCCTTTTCAGAAGGAAATGAATTAGAAAAATTTTGGGTCTTAGATTCCAAAATACCTTGATTCTAAGAGCTACCACATGTAGAGCTGTGTAACTGTGAGCAACAAATTTAAGCCCTTGTACTTCAAATGCCTAATTTTAAAAATAAAAATAATAGCATTTTACTGGCTTATTGTGAGCATTACTTGGGAAAATTATGCTGAAGGCAATTTAGAAACTATAATATGCTAAACAAATATATTACCTTCAAAATTGTTCATTGCTATTTAAAGATTTAGATCATACTTACAAATTACTTGGAGTGAACAGATTCATTTTCATAAGCATTTCTATTTTTAAAGAGCTGTTTATGAAAGAACTTGTATGCAGAAGGACCTCTTTGACCATGAAAATAAGCAATTGCCTGTGGTCAGTTGTAAGTTTTGGTGTTGGGCCCTTGTCTGTAATCCAGCCAGTGTGAGAAAATTGATAACTAGCCAAAGACACATTATTGTAAATTTTGCCCTGGGGATCAGCACAATCAGCAATGGAATACATTTTTCAATACTCAGAAGCTTCCAGTATCTCACGGGTGCTATAAAGTGTTCCCTCACAATGAGACCATGAAGCAAAACTCTTACTTTATATTCCCGGATATACCATTTTAATGTGTAATGGGGAAATACTGATTACTGTAAAGTATAAAGGATTATAATGAAAAATAAAACTAGAATAATATATGCCGTAATTAAAAAATGAGTTTGTGGTAAGTAAACAATGGAGAGTAAAAAGGAGGGAATAACGTAAACACGAGTAATCTCAGCATGGATTTAAGTGTGTGGGGGGGATGCTTGCAGGTGTGTGTAGATTTTTCCTTTCTCTTTCTGGAAACTGTTTTGTGTTCTGTGGTGAGAGAACTATACACGTCATAAGACCTTTGCTCTACGGAGCTCACTCTGTTTTCAATAAGTATTGCCTAAAAGTCACACCATCATTCTAAATTAAAACAGTAATTTACCCAGTTTTCAATAGGAAGTAATTCAGTGTAAATTTATGTTTGCTCATATGTTACATTTGGAAGCAGGCGGTGGGAGGCAAGTACCGCGGCAGAACTCTTCTCATGCTCGTCTAGGGTTATTATTCTCCTCTAAGACCTGGCCCAATTTTATGATGAATGGAAATATAGTTGTGGGATTCATAACCTTAACAAAAAACTTTTGAAGTTAATGATAATTGTGGTGATAATGATGAACATTATGGAAAGACCCAAGACATAGAAATCTCTTCGTACTGCCTACATTATACCACATGCATGATAATGATCTCTTTCTCCTTGAGGCTGCTCTGCGTTCTGTGCTTCCTACAGCCCTTCTACTATCTACTATCACAATCGCCCTCAGAGCCCTGTGAGGCAGGCAAATGCTGTGTGATAGAATTTATGATTGACATGTCTGAGAGACAGTTTGCTGTGCCTTAAATAGATTATTCTTCCTCTCTAAACCTTAATATAAACATGGACAGTGACATCTGAATATAATAAAGCCTATGACATCATTTTGGTGTACACTATTTTTAGATAGAAATGAAAGGCTTAAAATTGCTGTGTTTTTTCCTCTCATACAACAGATTTTAAATTAATTCTTCATTAGTCCAAAGTGCAAGCACCCCAGGGAGCATAAACAATTTTTCAGAAAGAAATCAATGGTATTAATACTTTAGCCAAAACCACTAACATCATTTTTCTTCCAGGTATATTTCCAAGTATCCAACCAGCTTTCTCAAATGTGCAAGCTACTTCTTGAGAGGAAGTGTTACTTATTTAGAAACTATGGACCATAGGGGATTGTTTGACACTGAGGCAAATGAATGGGATTAATGGGTGTGAGGTTGCTAATGAAATTGGTCAGGCTAATTCCGGCGCGAGAAAATTTAATTCATTGAGGAAAAGCAAGATAGGCGATGGCAAATTGGAGTGCTCAGCTGAGCTCCAAAAGGACATACTTTTCAAATCTAAAAACATTTAAAGAAATAAGAAAATATTTATAATAAAAAAGCCACTCTTTTGAAGAATAAAGATAGCATTTGTTTTACATAGTAGTTTTAAACTCAGGGGGCTCTTTGCCCCCCAGGGGACATTCAGTGAGGCCTGGAGACAGTTTGGTTGTTACAAATAAGAGTGGTGCTGTGTCCCCCTAGCATCCGTGGGATGAGGCCAAGGGTGCCCCCGTGTAACGCTCTGCACAGTACAGCCCCGAGAGCATAGAATTGTTTGGTTTGAAATGTCAGTAATGCCAAGGTTAAGAAACCCTGTGTCAGATAAAACTTTTTTACTTTTTAGTATCAGTAAAAAAATTTCAAAACCTTTTATCGCTTGTCATCATAAAAAGTATGTATATTAATATGTCTACCCCCAGATTTTAATATATTCCCCAAATCTTTGCAAATGGTGGCATTAGA
Source organism: Mormoops blainvillei (assembly GCA_004026545.1). Taxonomy (NCBI): domain Eukaryota; kingdom Metazoa; phylum Chordata; class Mammalia; order Chiroptera; family Mormoopidae; genus Mormoops; species Mormoops blainvillei. The sequence goes on along the minus strand of PVJD01001974.1, from coordinate 68,328 downwards.
TCATTTATAATTTGCTTCTTTAGCATGAGAAATCATTTGATAACACTCCATTAATTATTTAGCATCAGATTAGGGAAAAAGAGTTATATGTTTTAGGCAAATACATTCAGACATGTGTTTTACCAGAATGAGCTCTAAGAAGGCTTTATATTGGTTGGAAAAGTGAGAGTCCCTTATCAGCGGCCTCCATGATCAGCACATTTAAGACTCTTTTGTTAGTGAAGAGACAAAATATTGTGTTAATATCTTGTAATATTGCATCCATTCAGAAGGATCGTGTGTGCAATCCCTCCTTTTAAAAGTGTTCTTTTTTTTCTTTTCTTGATATATTTTATTGAGTATGCTATTACAGTTGTCCCATTTCCCCCCCTTTATCCCCTCTGTCCTGCACCCCATCCCATCATCCCCACACCTCTTAGTCTGTGTCCATGGGCTGCACACACCAGTTCTTTGGCTTCTTAATTTCCCACACTACTCCCAGCCTCTCCTGTCCACTATTTAAAATTTTTTGTCAACATTTTCCCCCCACCACTTTCCCCAGCCCCACCCACCCCCATCTCCCACCCGCAATCCTTCCCCAATTTGTTCCTGAAAAAAGGCTATCTATATTGAAAGAACCAGGGCTCTCGCACATAATTGTATTTTATTTTTCATCAGTTTGAGTATACATTATATGGGGTCCCAAATACAAATCCCTCTTTCCTGAAATATATGTATGCTAGTTTCCTTGACCTTGAGATCCACTCTTTGCAAAGCTAAGGTTGCTTTCCCCAAAGGCCGAATGTAGTAGAGCTGTGCATCATGGCCTGCCACTTCTACAACACCTTCTATGAGGGCAACTGCCCCGCCTACAGCCCCTGCTGACTGGGCAAGGCCACACTCTCTACATCATATAATGCTGCCCGCCTCCCTCCTTGAGCATGGAGAGGAGATGTCTGATCTAAGAGCATCTGATTCGCAGGCAGGCAATAAACTTGTACCTGGCTCAAAAAAAGATGAGATGGACCCATCAGAGTCCTCTCCCAGAAATTTTCTATTGGGTAAAAGACCTGAGACAAGAGATGTAGGACCAAGTACAAAGGTCATGATATTAACTAGGGCTGCACTACTATTGTGAGGTGATGAATAAGAAGAAACTAGTCTGCAGAAGAAGAAAGAAAATAAAGAAAGGTGCAGGAAACAACCATAAGACGAAGAGTCTGGCATGTTATAGAATGAACAACCAAGTTCATGAAGACTTTCTACTTCTTATTTCTATTTCTGGTGAGGTCTGGACATACTTCAAACTCTTATGAGCCCTCCTGTCTCATTATGAAAAGCTCTACTTTCTTTGTGCTAAGTTGATTCTATATTTAGTTCCTCTAATCAGAAAAAACCATATTGATGATGCTGATCAACATTCATATCAGAATCTCATGAATCAATAATTGTACCTGTTAAGTAAATTGAAGAAAAGCAACCATCTTGCCCATCTTCTGATTAAAAAAAAAGAGGTGTTATGAGAAACCTGAGATCCAGAGATATTAAATAACTGAATAAAAAAGGCTGGGGAAGACATATTGGTTTTATTAACCAAGAGAGCAAGGAGAGAGAAGGAGAGAGAAGGACAACCCTTACTTCTGTGGAGACAATTCCCTATCAGACACAATGACAATTACCAATAAAAGCAACCTGAAAACTAAATGTATGCATTGGTAATAAGTAATACCATCTGTATGGATAAAAAAAATCCACACAATTTGCATCTCATGAAAACAAGAACAGTAAAGAATGACTTGACAAATAAAGCGATATAAGTTGTAATTCAAATGAACCACACAACATCTGTTTCTAATGGAACCTCTAGTTTAAATTAATATTTTGCATATTGCTGTCACCATTATGTACATCTGCAACAGAAATTCATTATTGTATCTCTAGATCTGTCGATAATTTCTAAACTTTTATCTTAACATCATCTAGTATTATGTTAACTGTTCATATTGTATGTTTGTTGTGCTTTCTCCTGAACCATGTTTTGTTATATCTTTAAAATACAGACATTCTTATTGTTGCCAAGGCCCATGTTCTTATTCATTACTGATATTTTTCACCAACGGTAGCCTTGTGCTATGCCTCAGAGGACATAATCATTTTTACCTTTGTCTCGTCCTAAATGGCCCCATGTGGTTCACTCATCTCTGTAGTCAGATTTTTTCATCAGTCTTGCATTGTATTCCAAACAATTTTGTAATTAATCAACTTTGTTGGAAAACAGAAACATTGAAAGTTATGGATTTATACAAAATGAGAGTCACCTAAGAAAATCACATAGGCCCATTGTGATATATGAAACACATACAATGTTGACATGACACTTGGGTTATATACTTATATTCTAAAGTAATGAACTTACAGGAGAACCTCACTAGACGAAGTTGAGACTACACCAATACAAGAAGTGTGGCATTTGTCATTTTATATCTACTTTATAAGCTGTAATTTTCATTTTCTTTAAAAATATAAAGCATTTTTCTATATAATGAATTCAATTTCTTAAAATGGATTTGATAAAATTTTTATTTCATGCAGCAGCAGTTTAAATGCCTGATATTCTAGAATCTAAATAATCAGATTCTCAAATAATTGCTAGAGTTGTTTCCATGGTAAGATATATTGAAATGTTGAGTCCGAAGCAGGCATAGTTTCCTAGAAACATCTGAGTCAGAAAGATCTTAGGTTATGAGAGTGACTAATTCATTTCATCAATATTTAATGATTTTTACTATACAGGGGTAGGCAAAATAGGTTTACAGCTATAAGTATACAAAATACAAGTTTATTGTGGTATTATTATTTACTTATTAATTATTATATTATTCATTATTATTAATCTACTTTTTGCCCACTCTGTGTTGAAAGAATTGTATTATAACCAGGTGCTGAGGAGAAAAGTTGAATGATACATCTCCTCTGTCGACCTCAAGAAACTCACAGGCCAGTGGGTGAGGCTCAGCACTGCTTGTTTCCAAGCTGTACCACTGTCCTCAGCTGGCCTCTTAGTTCTTTCAGGTCCCTGCATGAAAGTCCCTCTGATTCACAGACAGAAATCAGAATGGCCCCATTTTTCCTTATTGGCAGTTACCTGCTCAAGGAGGCAAGACGGCTGAGTAGAAGATATCAGTTTACCAAGCTCTGGCGTTAACCTGCGTATAGATAAATGAGCCAGAGTTGACTTAACACAGCACGGAAGGAGCCGTGAAGAAGAGGGAAAAATGCGTGAAATATGTAGGGCAGAATTTGGTGGTCTTTTGATTGGGAGGTTAGAAGGGAGCATCAAGGATGATCACCTGGTTTCTGACCTAAGTGAGTAGATAGATAGCAATAAGAATTAAAAACTCTGAGCTGAGGATGACGAATGTATTTGGACTGGTTTGTGTTGTGGATGCCTGTGGCATTTGCACATAGAGGTGCCAAGTAAGTTCTTCTGCGCCAAATAGGGCTCAGGGAGAAACACAGCTCTGTGAGTCACAGCGATAGATGAAGCCCTGGAAATGGAATAGCTCACCATGGAGACAGTACAAGGTGAGAAGGGGACAGAACTCCTGGGAAATTCGATTCTAAGATTAGTCATTCACTCCTTTGCGTTTCGGCAACACTCTTCTACTTTGATTGTAGTACTGATTTTATAATTATTTCTCAGTCTGCTAGGTTTTGAACTCCCTAAGGGCAAAAGCTTACATTTTTAGGTCCTAGCATAGAGCACTGTAGATAGCAGGTGCTCAAACGCATTAGCTGAATGTGAATTAAGTGGTGCTGCATGTTTGGGGGCACTTGATTTCAGCACTAAGTGTGTTAGTGCAAACTCTCTTAAATTCCCAAAAATCGGTCACCTTTAGGTAACATATATAGGGACTTTCAGTTAACTAAAATAATTAATAATCCAAAATTTCCACTCTTTAACCACTCAGGATTAATGAGTTTATAATTCCCACTAATATAGGAAATGTATGAATTTCTGGGAGATGGTAAAAACACGTCATTAAAAGAAAACTTACTCTTTATAAATGAATTAAAAGTGACTTTTGACAAAAAATTAATAGAGATATTTTTAATTATATCAAATGAAATTTCATTCATAGTGCCAACGCTTTGGAAGTGTAAGCCTATTTATACTAAAGTTTTAAAAATGGATCTTTATTCAGTGAAATTTTAAGCTTATTTATAAATTAGTCAATATTTAAAACTATCAATAAATTATTAGATTGATGACTCATTCATCAGGAGGATGATTCATAAACCTCACTGACATTTTAAACAACATAATTAAGTACATATCGCACACTAGATTTTTCAAAGTTCCTTAGCTCTAGAGGCACACAAAAAGTTAGTGTTTCCATTTTCCCCAATATCTAAATAAAAGCAGAAATAAAATCAGCTGCTTAGAGGATTTAGTGAAATATTCAGAATGTGTTGGTTTAGTCTGACCATCCTGAATTGGACTAGGAATACATGACTGGAATTATAACCAGCATATGGTATGCATGGAAGCTTGAGAAAACCAAGCTATAAAGTGAGTTATGCTGGGATAGAATATGAGAATCAGAATTAAACCAACATTCCTTCAAAACACACATGCGCTATTTAGAAGAGATAAAAAAATTGTCATCATTTTCTGGCTAGAGAAGGTAATTTTTTTCTTGTGACTGGTGATCTTGCAATGTGCATAGAGTTTAAAATAGTAGTCAATAGCAAAGATTTTAGGTCTGGTACTACTTTGTTGGAAAAAAATGAGATCTTAGGAACTCTTAAAACTAATAGAGTGAAAATAAAGAGCGAACTGACAGATACAGAGGGGAAGGGGAGGGGGATAATGGGGCAAAGAAGGTGAAGGGTCATCAAGGAACATGTATCAAGGACCCATGGACAAAGTCAAAGTGGGGGAGGATTGAATGTGGGAGGTGGGGGGTGGGTAGGGCAGGGGAGAGCAATAGGGGGAAAATGGGGACAACTGTAATTGAACAACAATAAAAATAAGGGCAAAAAAATTAATAGGGTGGAAAAGGAGAGATTGTTAGTGGATGCAGTGATACGTCTGTCAGTAACCAAGTATTTCTTATATCTTTTAGAGCTTTTAAATACCTTCCCAGGAAGAAGTCTTTAGGTCACTCTCAGGAATCTTTTTTTTAAATTGTTGTTCAATTACAGTCATCCCAATTCCCCCCCCATTGCTCTCCCCTGCCCCCCCACCCCACTCCCTCAGTCAGTCCACACCCTGTTGTCTGTTACCATGGGTCCTTTATACATGTTCCTTGACTAGACCTTTCCCCTTCTTATTTTCAGATTTTCTAAGGGGAAGATGAGTTTCCCTTAAATTGTCATTCTAAAGAGCCTATGGGTAATGATCTCTTGGAGTCCCTGAGGTACAGTCAAACTAGTAATGGATAGTCTAGTAACTCCCCATTACTAGAATGGGTGGTAAATTTAATGCCCAAATGTCAACTTTATCATGTTCCCTTATTAAAATTTTGGTGGCTGTCTTTTCTTTCTACCTACTTAAAAAATAAATATTTTATATATACTACTTATTTTTATTATGAGCATTTGTTACTTTTTCCCACAGCTATTTATTTATTTATCTGCTTGTTTATTTGGGTATTGTTTACCAACCTCTCTTTCTCCATCCTATTTTCATTCACGAGCCAATTAGTAATTTGGTGACAACATTTTATATGGTTGCTCACACTCATATAATTATCTAGAGATATATAAACATATAGATGGGGCTTGTGTCATTGTTCTTAAAAAACAGCATTATATTCAGTTATGTGAATTTTTCTTCCCTTAATGGCACAGCACAGAAATTCCTCCAAATCAATTGGTAGATATAGCTCATTCCATTTAATGGCTACAAGGATACTATCTATAATATGGGCATTAATCATAATTTTATTAATGTTCATTGAGGTTGTTTCAAAATCATTGCAACTATAAATAACGCTGCAATAATCCCCAGTCTTTCAGTAGTCGGATAACAAATACTGGCGCTTATTACATGTTTTGCCTAGTCTGATGCTACGCTCTGGGGCTTAATATGATAACTTGCTAAAGCAAATAAAAATAACACCATAGCCTGCTCCTTTGGTACATCATTTTCTAAATATTTAACTAAATTCAAATTTAGAGAAAGTGTGAAGACTTAAAGTTAGGTTTACAGAACCACAGAACCACATAAATATCCATATTGACTGTCTCTAGGGGCTCCAACTCATTGGGCATCTGCTCAGACTTCTGTTGATCTTTGATTGGATACGGCTAAAAGTGACTTGGCAGCCTTTGCTGCAGACAAGGATCTTGGCAATGTTATGCCATGTAATGAGAGAGGAAGAGGCAAAAAACAAACTCTAGGAATTTCTTTGACAGTGTAAAAAATTGTTTATAAATTCTACAGCTAATAATCCTGATAAACTTAATTTCCTTCCTATGTAGCATCACAGTCATCCTTGGCCTTATATTAAACATGCATATCTATGTGGATGTAGACTGGACTCAACTAGGAATAAAACCTCCATGCTAACACCATACTAAAATGAACTGAGCTACCAACTAGGTCTTTGGTTAAAATAGAGAGCTGGAATCTAGTTCAAGATTCATTGTTCATTTGTTCTGTGATCTTGGAGCAAATTTGACAACTAGTCTGAATATCAATCTCCTTATGTGTGTGACAGGCAGGAAAACTATCAACAAGTCTGCTAAAATGATGAATTGAAATAATGTATTAATAGTTTTAAAAAAGTATGAAATTATAATCAAATAAATAAGGAAAATAAAGTAGCTTAATGCATGTTAAAGAACAATGCAGTGCATAACATATATTTTTTTTATTTTCTTTAGCTAAGTTATCAAATTTAATAAGAGTTGCCTATTACTGAATGTTAAATTATATGACTGGTACTTCATTAGGCATTTTCTATATATTATTTAAACCTTACAAATCGATGAAGTTGAAATTGATATTCTCTTTTTACAGATCAGACTCTGAGGTTTAAGGATGCCCAAGGCAACTCTGCTGGGAAATGTCAGAGCCGTGTTTCAAACCCAACTCTGTCTTATTTTAAATTCCTAATTCTTTCTACTGTGTCACATAACAAGCAATGGTTTAAGTATGTATTATGAGCACAAAAGATTTTCATCCTAGGACATAGGCTTTTTCTCTTGCTTAATACTGACTTCTACCTTGCTTTTTTTTTTTTGGATGCCAACTAACGATTAGCATTTGGTTCTAATGTAGACTTTTCAGTGAGCTCTGATGTTTTACCCATGAATCCAGAAAGTCTGGGTTTGTCCTTCACCTGCTGGTAGTGGCAATGAAGGCCACGGTCACGCTCTTATCTGTGGCCACTGCAGCTCCACGGAATGCCACATACAATCAATTGTTCAGCACTGCCTTGGACAATTCTTCAGATGTTAGCTGAGGGAAAGGCGACATTTTTGTTTCATAATAACCCTTGAGGAATACAGAAAGGGGAATAATTTTCTGTTGGCACAGTGGCTTTTACATTCAAAATATTTTACCACTGCCTAGTAAAAACCTCCTTAATCATTAGTTGTGGTAGCAACAGTGTTTCCCTTGCTAGAAATTACTTCTAACTGACAGTAAAAGCAGACTCGGCACATGCCTACAGGTTAACGAACAAATGAGAAACATAGAACTGGAGACATAGAAATAAAGAACAAACTGACAGTAACCGGAGGGGTGGGGCGGGGTGGGGGAAGGGGGAAATGGGGGGAAAAGGGGGAAAGATCAAGTCCAGGGACATATACAAAGGACTCAAGGACAAAGACAATGGCAGGCTGGGTGGGGAGGAGGATTGAATGTGGGAGATGAGGGGTGGGTAGGGTAGGGGAGAGGAATGGGGGAAAGATGAGGACAACTGTAACTGAACAATAAAAAAAAGAAAGGAAAAGAATCTCTTAATTTGGATTGTGTTTGTTTTGCCTAACGCTCTAGGGGAAGTGGGTGAGCATGAACTGGTTGAGGGTAGGGGCCGCTATGCTCCGCTTCCCTGCCTCTAACACCGAGATGACAGGATGCTAAAAGAAGGAGCCATCCAGGGCCCAAGCTGGATCATGACCGTGGACCTTTAAATAGCCTTCTCCATTGCCACCCCTATTCTCCATGAATAATACAATCATCCACTCCATTGATCTGTTCGGAAACTGGGAATCTTTTTGACTCTTTTCCTCTCTTTATTTTTCACATTAAATAAATCAATAAAACCTGGCATTACTAGTTTATAAAAACACCTCTTGATTCTGTTTACAGTTGCTGTAATCTAGTTTGGCCTTTATCATTTTTCACCTGATTTCCTGCAGTAGGCTCCTAGGTAGCCTTGTGCTTTCAGTCTTATTCTTCCCTGATTCATATTTGGTTTTTTATTTTTGAGGCAGGTAAGGTGGTATTTCAGTTTTTTAAATTGTATTATGATTATGTTGCCTCTAAGGTTCAACTTTCAATGGTTCCTCAATGTTATGGGGATAAAAATATGAATTCCCTACCGGCACACAATGTGCTTTCTCGGTTCCTGTCTATACAGCTGCACTTCTTACTTGATACCATTTTTACTCTATCATACAGCCATCCTGGCCTCACTTACTCAAACACAAAGTGGTTTCTCTTGCTATGAAGTCTTCTTGGCCTCGAACACTCATTCCTCCTCCCTTGCTCCTTGCCCCTGTGTCTACTGACACAGGCCTCAGATTGAAAGCGAAATTATGACTCTTTTCCCTAGCCAGAAGTTAGAAAGTCTGGGCTTGTCTCTTCCGGTGCGCCCACAGCCCCTTCTCACTGTAGCCTACATCTCTGTGCAGGGAAACTGGCTGGGTGCTCTTCTGTTTCCTCCCCTAGAATGTGACCTCCACGAGGGTGTATCTATTTTGTGATTTTTCAGTGCTGAGAACAGGGCCTGCAGTGTAGTGGGTTCCCAGAAACTACTTGTTGAATGAATCAGTGAATGGACTAGAGTGTGGGGAAAATCCCTAGGTAGCCAGCCCACTTAAAAAATAATTTAAAATTATAGTAGAGGTGAAACACACTATGAGTCTGAATGGGAGCAGGGGAGGAGGGGTTGAATGAAGAGAAAATAGAAATAAAACATTGCAAAAAAAGAGAATAGACTTAAATTGGTTACTGTAGATAATGGGTCATGCAGAAAGGGATGCAAGTGCTAGAAAAGTACAAAAATTCAGGAAAAAGTTGATGGTTTGGTTGGGATAGTAGTTTGAAGTGCTTGAAGTAGACATATACATACTGTAGCTGATATAAGAGAAAGGGGAGATCAGGAGTACAGATTAATGAGTCCTCACCAACACCGTGGCTACTAGATTAAGTGAAGTTATCAAAGTTAATTTATATATTGAGGCAGTCCTAGGACCAGGACCTAGGACAGAAGCTTAGTGCTTTTCCCACTGGCCAAGAGCCAAGATGTGTGCATGCAGCTCATTTCACCTGTTATCACTCAAGGAATGGAACAGCACTGAGGATGAACAGAGTTAGTATCAAAGTCTATAGGTAACCCCCTAAATGCGTGTTAACAAATTTCCAATCTTGAGCTGAGAAAACTGTTGTCTCATGTAAAGTGCAAGATGTAATGGCAAGTAAGACTCACTTCTTAAACTATTTTCTTTTAGTGGGCCCTCTACACCCACTAAAAAAGGTGGGTGGATGTTTCAAAGTTAGGCATTAGCTACAAAAAAAAATGGATGAGAAAAAAAGAAGCTGCCTTGAATAATGTACAACCCAGCCAGTCAGATTTCTAATTAAATTGTGGATTCACATTCCAACACATTTCTTTTAAGCATATTTTGAAAGGTATTGTTAGTCATACTCTAAGCTTTATATCATTTAACATTTTTTCTAAGTACACTACCTTTAAAAAATGCATATGGTAAACTTGGTTTGCTAAAGAGAATAACCTGAGTATCTGGAGAAATGGATTTTTAAAATATGGATGATCTTTGGCAAATCAAACTTCCAGACAGGGGCTCCTTCATCCGGTAAAATGAGTAGGATAGCCAGGTCAATGATTCTCCTGCTCAATGTACATAATTAACCACCAGGACTACTTGGGCTACTAAATATGACTCTGAGGGAAAGAGTCCTGAAATCGATATTTTTCTATAGATGCTTCCAAGGAGAGTGTTATGCTATTAATTTTCAGATCGTAATTTGGGAATCAGCGACCTGGGTATTCCCTAAGCATTCTTCAGATCCCTCAATGAACAAGGTCCATGCTTTTATTAGTCCTATGAGATCAGTTCCTGTCTGCATGTACATAATTTCCTATTTCATCAGTTTCCTTTTGTACTCTCTTTCCACTGGAGCAAAAGGAATGTAGGTCTAAAAATGTCCTAGTGTCACCTATAAAAACACATTTTTATAGATACTAAAAGAGGAAAAGAGGGAGATTGAGAAAGAGAGAGAGAGTTCTATTGTCTTTACTTTTGGGTACTGTGTATTTTCCTATCCCTCTAACATACTTCTGACTTTGCACATTTATTTCTAAAACATGTAACTCTGAAGCATATTGAACATTAAAGCCCCAAATCAGAGGTGAGGAAAAATCAAGGATCAGTAAGTAGAATGGCCACTAAAGTGATATCTTGAAGCATAATGCAGAATTTTATTTCCTAAGAGCATCTTGAGTTCCCTCCAATTTTCCACACTTCATCTGGAGCTATTTCCCCGGCCCGAACATGGGAGACACTGAAGGACAGGGGAGGTCTTCTATAAAAACGTCAGAGAGAGTTTCAGGAAGGAAAAAAAAGGCTATGCTGATGTATTTTCTCATCTGCTTGGAGCAATGCATATTTTGGTACAGTGTTAAAAATCCTCCAGCGATCTCTCTCATGTCACAAGTTTAAGGAGTCCTCCATGAATGAGTCAGCCTGGGAGTTGCCATGGTAACAATTTTCAGCCCTTTGGAGTCAGTCCCCTTCTGATCTTGCCACTGAAATACCTTAGTTTCAGGAGGATCTGGAGTTCCCATTACGTTTAAATATTCATTATGTTACATATGCATTCCCTGATTTTGCAATATTACCTGACTAGAAATCATTTTTAGAGATCTATAAATAGGCATGCCACATTATGCTCATTTCTTCCACAAGATGAAAGACAAGTCAATAAAAATCCTTTCTGTTCTCACATCCTAATCTGTCAGTCTCTCAATCTATCCCCTTTATTGAGTATAAGTGTGTGCATGAATGTGTGTAATCAGTGTTATTCATATTTGAAATATTTGAAGAGGACACCCTGGACAGCCATCATGAGCCCTAGTTTTCAGTAGAGGGGTTAAAAATACTTGCTGGCTTGCCACACTGTGACTGCACATGAATGCAAATGATGCTATACTGTAGTGCGGAGTAACTATGGGCAACATTTGTGTGGTTTCCTGATTTATATTTCAGGGAAGATCCATTTGGCAGCATAAATTTTTTTATAATAGCCATACCTCCCCAAAAGAGAGGTCCAGACTTCTCTTTGACAAACAAGGTTCTCAATAATCTTCTTGCCATACCCTTCCAACTGCTTTTTCCCCCTAACTACATGCCCACGTAGGTGTGCACTGCTGCAGACACAAAGGGCTACTTATAATTTCCTTAACATTCTTGTAGTTTCCCATATCTGTCGTTGGTTGTGTTTTCCTCTTTTTGAACATCAAAATCCTACCGACTGCAAAACCAAAGTTAATTCTGGTTTTCTTAAAGACCTCCCCAATCCCCAATTCAAGTCAAAGTAACCTTCCCCTTACTTTTGCCTTTGTTACTTTGTTAATGTCGCTGCTGTAACACTTACCCTTTCCACTTGGTATGGTCATGATTAAGCTATGCACCTGCCTCCCCTCTCTGTGTTTTTGAGGCTGTGGTCCATGTCCCATTCATCATTTCATGCCCACAATACCTAGAACATGGACACCAACAGCTATTAAGCAGATTTCAATATGTTGATATGCACCGAATAAGTCGTTCTCGCCACGGTCAGGCAAACAGCCAACTGAGGACCTTGGGGCTCTGATTGCTCACAACGCGACAGACCAGTCATATGCACATGGGCTGGTCTTCTCTCTGTGCAGTGTACAGGAGCGCTCCGTTTCCGGGTTAGGCGTGACGTGCTGGTGTCTGTGGTAGCGCCCCTGAAATCCAGTGCAGGGCTGCACTTGGAGACACTAGTCGGGCAGTATTGCGACTAGAGTATAGGATTTGGAGTCAACTAGAACTGAATTCACTTCTGGCTTTTTCTTTTACTAGCTCTGTAGCCACGTCAGTGAACCTTTCTGAGTTCCAGCTCTCTCACCATTAGATTGGAGCTCATGGAGATAATATAAGAAAGACTCAGAACGGCACTGATTATATAATTACATAGTCAACAAATCGTAGTTATTACTTCTGTGAGTACTAATAAGGATACCCCAAGAGGCTGCTTTATTTCAATTGTTCTCACAATACCACTGGTATTCCCTTTGTGACCACTATACTGCACATGAAATAGTCCTCTGAGGGTGGGCCATGTCCACAGTTATTACTTTTTATGCATATTTTGACCATAATCTTGTCAAATGACTTCCTATGGCTAGCCACAACTCTGATTCAAAGAAAGGACCTATAAAGATGGGCAGTGGCTTATAAATTGTCCTTGAATATTCGCTCTGTACATTATGTTTTCGCTGTTCTGAAAAGAGTCTCTGTCATGCAGTGAAATGTAAAGACACACAGAAAGGGACACAGTACAGAGCAAGAACAAAGAGGCACACAGAGAAGAAGCAGCGTGCAGGGAAAGAAGACTCACAAGGGCCGCTGGTGAATGCAGGGAAATCAGGTGTGTTTACAGGTAAAGCAAAGACAAGGAGCTGCTGAGCCCTGTTTCTCAGTGAAGCCCCGCTTTGCGGGTGCTGAGGCCGCTGTGGGTGCGAGACGCCGCCATGCATTATCAGCTCACGTAACAGGAGCCCGGCTATCCTCTTAGCAGCCGGAGAGTGTCTGGCTTAGGGTCTTAATATTTTTGATTTAGACAGTTCTACTGTTTGAAACTTACCCCAAGGCAATCCCTTATTTAATCTAGCGAGTATTCTGAGTAGTTACTAATTGCCAGGCATTCTGTTAAGCCCTGGCTCCTTAGGGGCCTTACTTCCTCCCTCTTCTATGCTGCTCCCATGCCTTAGTAGTGAGCTTAGCGTACCCACTGCATTGACCTTGTTGTCTGTACCCCTTCTTAGACTCTGCCCTACAGGACGGCAGAAGGCAGTGTTTATGATTTTTTACCACGTCATGCACAATGTCTGGAGTGTAGTATATATTCATCAACAATCTTGGATGCTTGAATTGATGAATAAATTGATGAAACAGTGCTGCGCATGATTTCTTGGTGGCACATATAATTTTTGAAGAGCAGCATACAATATGGAAAATAATCTTATTTTATTTCTAGGTATGAAATTGTGGATGTCTCCCCTGCCAAAGCTTCTAATAGTTGTTTTGGCATATAAATAAGGATTTTTGAAATTCTACATGTCTAAAAAGTCTCAATTATGCCACTTTATTTAAGTCTTTAATTTCATTAATACTCATTTAATTTTTCTCTAAGTACAGTCTATCTTGTGAGATTTTGGCATTGTCAAATTAAGGAATTCAGGGAAGCATCTCTGGTATTTCACAGAAACTTTTTTTTTTTTTTTTACAGCATTACAGAAGACACAGTGATTGTTTGAGATCCATTTAATTCCTCCCACCAGCAATACCAAGGACCAATAACCAGTCCCCTATATTTGTAACTCCCTCTATATCTAAAAAATACATGTTGAGTTCACACTCTTAGGAACAATTTCTAAAGCAAGCCATATTTAGCTGTATTTAGTTATGAGTACATTATTTAATAAATTTGATTATGAGATTCCATAGTGATGGACTTCCTGAGAAGACTTTGATGAGAGAAATAGCCAATAAACTACTGTAAAAGTTATAAGTGGCATTCAGAAGAAAGCCTTGAATTAGTTAAACACCTTCAGTTAGATGCTTAGAAAGTGAGGGGGAATGGGAACATTCCTTGAGCATTTACAATGGACCAGATGTTTTGCTACTCACTTTCTATACATTATTGCACATAGTATTCTTAGCAATGCATAAAAGCAGATATAGTGCTACAAAGACAGGTTGAGAGAGATTTAAAGTCTAGTGGTAGATGTCTAAGCTGGGTTTTGAATTCAGGCAGGTCCTACTCCAAGGCTGTACATGCTCTGCTATACCATACAAGGGGCTGAATGGTGGCCCCCAAAGGATATGTCCTTGTCTTAATTTCCAGGACCTGTAAACATAAACTTATTTGGAAAAAAGTACTTTGCAGATGTAATTAAGTTAAGGATCTTTAAATCATTCTGGATTATTCAGGTGATCCCTAAAGCCAATGGCAAGTGTCCTTATAAGAGACATGCATGGAAGATACAGTAGTAAGAAAAGGAGGAGAAAGTGATGTGAACATGAAAACCAAGCTCAGGGTTAGGCAGCCACAAACCAAGGAATGTCTGGAGTTTCTCCTGGAAGCTGGGAGAAACAAGGATGGGCTCTGTCTTAGAGCTGCCAGAGGTGGCACAGCCCTGCTGACACCTTGATTTCAAACTTTTGGCTTCCAGCAATCTGAGAGAAATTGTTTTTACTGTTTTAAGCCACCTGATTTGTGGTACTTTATTATGCCACTGAGAGCTGTTATTATGGCTGGTACAGGAAACTAACACACCTCCTGAAGCTCCCGTTCTGAAAAAAATTTGTATTTATTTTGGATATTCACTAACATAGTCGATCATTCAGTCAGGCTTATCACAAATAATTTAGTACTCAGAATTTTCAACTCTAAAATTTTAGATCCTATTTGGAAGATAGAATTTATCATGTCCCTACCTTCAGTGTAATCAGGGAGGAGATAAATATACACTAAAAATATTAATGAACACTATTTGTTCATATACTCAGAGAAATTTATTCAGTGCATATTATGCAGTAAAGATAGTTTTAGGTGCTGAGAAAGCGACTATTAATGAGATATAAAACTTCTGCATTCTCAATGAGGTTCCAGGGAGAAACAAGACAGGGACAACTTATTGGACTCCAGGAACAGGAGAAGACCTAGCATGTATTAATTCTTTCAATGGATGTGAGCTGATTTACTATTATTATTATATTCTTCACACAACTTGCATCTAAGCAGTATATGTAGAGTTTGTGGACCAAAAGACAATGATAATTTTTTAAAATATGCAAATAATACAAACACCAAGATACGTGGTCAATCTGACCAGCAATGAAGGTAGGTAACTGTGTGTAGGGTCTGATGTCAAAGCACCTCCATAATGTTTTCTCCATCCATATGCCGTGCAGTATCCACAGGACATGTAAAATCCTAGGGAAGCCACTCTAAGAAAATAAATGTATGGTGCCCATTTGTCCCTATGGTTTATGGTTTGCTTGGAAATCTTCACCTAGAAGTGTTAATGTCTGTGCGTGCCTCCTGTCAAGATAGAGCAATCAGCAGAAACCCTTGGCACTGTACAAGATACCCTAAAAGGGAAGAAAAACAATACAAGCAAAAGCTACTGTGGAAGACACATTTTATACAATATTCACAGTGTGCCCGGGGTCAGCATTGCTAGAAGGGTGCTGCTCGCTCAATTGACAAGTTAAAATAAGACGGAAAGTGTGGAATTTTTGTTTTTGGTGACATCCTCCTAGCTCCCTGTTTTGACCTGCCATCCATAAGAAGAGGAAAGAATTTTAGCCTGCTGCTCTTATTCCATAACATCATAGAAAAGTCATACCAGGGTACTGTTGCTAAAGGGATTGGTATAATCTTTCTAAACACAGTTAATGGCATATTTTTACTTTATAATGAAGGATACATCTGGGACTCTGGCTCCCAGCAAGAAGGTCAAAGAAATCATGTTTTCCATGAGGACTAGGTGAGCATGAAGTAGAGGTCATTTTAATAGAAAGAAATTGATAAGCAAGAATATTATCCCATAACATACATACAAACGCTAATAAAGGGGACTCAAAAATCACTCAATCAAGTGGTAATTATTTACCTTCCCAATCTTAGGCACCATCTTGGTTATCAATTTACTTGGGGATCATCCTTAACTTTGTCTCATCTTTCTTCACCTTTACCCTCTCATCCACTCAATGACTGATTTCTTTCATTTAAAATTTCTAAATAAACTTCACATTTATATCCTTCTCTCCTATTTACTGTCAGGATTTTTGTTCCGACAAGAATTCCTTCCTTATGTGCTTGCCTTTGTCTTACATTTATCACATTCATTGATACTGCCTCTTTCCTCAGTGTCTTCTCTTTGTAGTGTAAGCTCCCCTGGAGAGAGAGTTCTGTGCTGTTCACTCATTCTCTTTAGTGTCTACCTGATACTTAGCTCATAGTTATTGTCCTCAAAGTATATTGTTTAAATTAATTGATAAATGAGTCAGAAAAGCAAAACAGCCGTTTCAAAGGGGGTATGGTAATGAAGTCTGCCTTTACAGAGGCAGATCCATCTTTAAAAGGTTAGTCACTTATTAAGGCAGGGTCTTGGGGTGATATTTGGTGTGATAGATGCTTCTATGTCCTTGAATTCTCTTTGAACTTAATGGTGAGCGTGCATCTCTGGAGAAGAAACAAAGTACCCAAGATGAAAGGCCCTTTAGACATAGTTTAAAAGCTATTAATGAAGACATTAAGTGTTTTTGAGAAATGGCTACTACCTTCAGAAAAAATAAGAAAGATGGTAGAATTTCATAAAATAATAATATAGCATATGAATGAATCAAGATAAAAGGAGCAAATAAAAATAAGGCAAGATATATGTTTTATGGTACATAAAATACAATATGGATAATGACCACTCGAATCCTTAATAGCCATTTTAATATAATATGATTCAGTATTCTTAGCCACATTTGACTGGACTAGGAGAAAATTATTTGGCCAGCTACTTTCTTCTGAAAATTCTGCATTTGATTTTAAAAATTGCAATTCTGTGTTGAGAACTTGTACATGCCCATCATCTAATTACCATGCAGACTAAGAGGCAGAACCTTACTCACAAAGTGAAGGAAGCAGGCAGGTAGACAGGAGCAACTCTGAGAAATGGAGAAGGGGTCCTGATAGATTTTCAGTTCCAGATTCTATTCTTTTCCTGAGGCTCACTGTAGACCTAGCCTTGGTTAGCATCTGACATCCCTATACGGGACGAGAATTCAGCTGAACACACTAGTACAGCAACAGCAGATTGTTTATGACTGTAGCTCATTCAAATTGTTTGGCACCCAAGTTGTGTTAGTTTTTAAATGTATTCCACCCTCTCTCCAGTCTTGTTCTTCTTAGAGCCATTGGTAGCAGAATCCAATTTTTTTTACATAATTTTCTTACAGACATTCTGAGGGATTAAAGATGAAAAATTTGATTCACAAATATTGCAGGAATACTTAGGCTCTTGGTAAATTCTGTGATTTGAGAGCTGTTAAATAATTTGAATATCAGATATATCCACATAGACTCTCCCTGTGTTGATAAGCTAATTTAAACCAGTTCTGTATTTTTTAGAACCTAAGATTTCTCAATCATACAGAGCAAATCAAAAGGCTAATAAATACTTGACCCAAAGTCAAGGAAAGGGAAGGCGTTCTCTCTTTGAATGGGAAATAAGAAAATAATGGCAAACATGAATGTCATTGCTAAATAATTCATGTTTGTGTAATCTGATTACCCATTTTAGTTTGCATGTCATGGCCTATGTACTATTTTAACCTCATACCTGACAAATGTGATCATTGTTAAGACAATTCTGTGCTTTTCCCCAAAGTAGGAACAAGTTGTTTAAGAGTCCTTTTGGGAATTTCTAGATTTCCCTGGCATCTAATGTGATTGGAAGGCATCCCTATCCATTTCTCTAGCTTTACAAATTTTACATTTGTACCAAGCAAAGACACCAGAGAGTTGCATAATTTGATCTGAAATTTTTGGCTCCAATTAAACTAGGCTTTCTCAATTACATTTCCCTGTTACTCCTTCAGACCTGATAAAAGAGATAAAGTAAGAAAAAGTCAGGCGAACATTTTTTTATTATAGAATTACAATATATACTATAATTCACAGTGTTCACAGAATTTGTGCTTCTCCTTAAAGCTTATTTTGCTTTTTTTAAATGCATCCCAGGACCTTATAAGATATGAGAGTGTGTTATTTCTTTCTCTTTAAAAAAAAATCTTATTTATTTATTTTTAGAGAGAGAGGAAGAGAGGAAGTGAGGGAGAGACACATCAATGTGTGGTTGCCTCTCACGCACCCCCTACTGGGGGACCTGGCCTGCAACCCAGGCATGTGTCATGACTGGGAATCGAACTGGTGACTCTTCGTTTTGCAGGCCACTAGACACATCAGCCAGGGCATATTTCTTATTTGCTTTAGCTGCCAGAAAAATGAAATTGTAGTCTTCTTCTTCAACTCTACAGTGTAATGCAACCTAGGTTTCCACGTGACATTCTTGTCAGTGTTGCCCTACTTTTATTTTCCCATAGCCCAGATTTGTGATTTACTTACTCTTTTTAGTTGCAGTAGTTCCCCCTTATCCATGGGGCATATGTTTCAACACCTCTCAGTGGATGCCTCAGACTGCGGATTTTACCAAACCCTACAGATACTGTTTTCTCCTATACATATATACCTTTAATTAAGCTTACTTTATAAATTAGGCACAGTAAGAAAATAATAATAAAATAGAATAATGATAACAATATACTTGTTATAACAAAACTTATGTGAATTTGTTCTCTCTCCCCCCTAACCCTCTTTCTCTCTCTCTGTCTCCAGTAATCTTTACGTTTTTCAATCCAAAACTATTTTGAATGTGGGTTACCATCCTTAACTTGCAGTAAATGACTTGGCGCCTATTGTTTCATAGGGTTTCTTGCTGACATCTTCCATAAGCTCATACTTTTTGGTGTAACACGTTGCTTGCTATCATCTGAAACCTGTTTTCTGTTCATGTCTTCCATCCATAAATTTAATGCCTTTTCCTTCTTAACTCAGCATATCACATGCTGTGGCCATAAATTTTGCAGTTTGAGGCTCAAGGAAAAATTAAAACAATTTTTTTTCTTTCTTGACAATTTCTCAGATAGGGGATTCTTACCAGAGATCTTAGCAACCTCAGCATACAATCTTTTTTTCTTTCCTTGCTAAGTCAAAAAGGTTTACTTTTCAATTGAAGGAAGCACTTTACAGCTTTTCTTTGGCATACCCAAATTACCACATCACTACTCTTAACTTTTAGGGCCATTATTAAGTAA
This sequence comes from Mormoops blainvillei, assembly GCA_004026545.1. Taxonomy (NCBI): domain Eukaryota; kingdom Metazoa; phylum Chordata; class Mammalia; order Chiroptera; family Mormoopidae; genus Mormoops; species Mormoops blainvillei. Next base: position 48,963 of record PVJD01001974.1, on the reverse strand, counting down.
AATAAGGGTTATTTGAACACAAACACTGCAATACCTCCGCAGTGTATCTGATAACCAATGGCTACTGAGTGACTAGTGGGTTGGTAGAATACACAGTGTGGATAGGCTGGACAAAGGGATAATTCACATCTTGGGCGTTACAGAGTGAGATTTTGTTATACCCAGAACTTCAGTTTCAAAACCATGCAATTCAAAACTTATTGTTTATTTCTGAAATTTTCCACCTAACATTTTTGGAACATGGTTAGTGGTGGGTGACTGGAATCACAGAAAACAAAACTGCAGATAAGGGAAAGTGGCTACTGTGTATGTATTCTTGTTGGTTTTTTCATATTTTTTTGGGTAATGCACTGGGGCCTCCCTATTCAAAGCCTTGTACACAGACCTAAACCTTCAGAATTACTTGGGAGCTTGTTAGAAAGGCAGAATCTCGGACTCTGCCCCAGATCTACTGAATGTGCATTTTGACCTGACTCAGGTGATTCGTACTCACATTAAAGTTAGAGGACAGTGCAGTAGAGCATTAAGAATAACCTAACAGAAATTCATCTATGCTAGTGGTTAAAATTATGTACTAATTTCAATTTTATAGTGTCCAATTATGGACTTAAGCCAACTGGTGAGTTGGTTAAAAATAAAATTTCCTAGACCTCATCCTCTGACAGTTTGATCCAGCAGAGCTGGAGTGAGGCCTTGGGGTCTATTTTGTCAAGTGCCCCAGGTGATTAGGGTGCAAATGACAGACTTAAGCCCTAGAGATCTTCACTTTCTCAAGGATAGGGTTTCAAAATCTCAGTACCTGATGTCAACGACTATAGAGCTTCCTTAGTTGTCCTAAGGAGCATAAATAATGTAAATGTATAAGTTGTTGGTAAATTAAAAACAAAAAGTCTGAGACCCTTCCAGGGAGAGAACCTGTCATCTGGTGGCCTCTGCTAGATGTCTGCTTGGCTGAGGCCTGAGGACTGTGAGAGATGATGTCTTTATTCACTTTTGGAAACTGTTTTAGAAGCACCTTTCTCTAAACCTGCCCTGTCCTAGTGATACACTTTTAGGCCTGTATGAAGGATTCAGAGTCTATAAGGAGAATGATAGAAAAATTCACAATCCTGATCAATTCAAAAAAAGTTTATCAATATCTGTAGAGAAACCAGGTGTGCAAAGGAATGGAAGAGTAGAAATAATTGGAATGTGTAAAAGGTAAAGGGAAAGGAGGTTGGTCTTTGAATTATTTTAGTCACATTTATATCCTAAATGCTTGGGATCCATTGATTTAAGTCATTCATGGTGAATCAGTGAGGCCTCCTCTAATTTCAGTGTCAGGAATCCAGTTCAAACTCATTTAAATTTAAATAAGGGAATTCACTCATTCTCATAGCTGAGAGGGCCCATAACGTTACATTAGCAGATAGGAGAGACCCTTTTCTCAGGGTAAAGAAAGAATTCCCAGAATTGAAAGTTGATCTAGATTTTTAGGGATGATTAGTGATTACCCCAGTGAGAAATAGAAGAGAGAATCTTGCAGGCAAAGCATCTAGAATTTTTAGAAGTGTCAGCATGTTTAATAACATAGGGAACTTGAGAATTTTTAGTAGTAAATATGTCTGTTTCATAATTTAGATTTAAATCAGAAGTCATGAGGGAGCCAGCAAGGCAGGAGACTGCCTTGGTTGGTGGAACATTTTCTGAAGATCACCCCGATGGCACAGCAGTGCTGCCAACGGCTCCGGAGAGGAGGTCAAAGGAGGGGCAGAGAGGCGCCTAGCTGACTGCTTTGGGAAATGATGCAGGTCTGCACCGAGGAATGGGCTGTGGGGATGGAGTAAAGAAACAAATAAAGAGCTCTTATGAAGAGAGAATCATTAGGAACTGGAATTGGGTGACTTAAGACCTGAGAAGAGTACTTTCACCTATTTCTCTTCCAACCACTGAAATGTCTGCAGTGGCTTCTCTTTGTCTACGCTTTGACTAAACTGCGGAAAGAGAATGCCTGGTTGCGCTTCCCTTCCATTCCCACTGTCCCTGCAAGTCGTCTGGATGGCCGTAGGTTCATCTGCACGAGAGGCGACTTCGTGCTCCTAGCACTGATCCCTGTCCCTTTATCCATTTGCTGCCAACTGTCTCCCATGCCTGTGCTGCCATGCTTAGATTTTATCATGATAAAATGGAACTGGACATACTCCCCCAAAAACTGCCATCTCACCTTTGTCATTTAAAAAAATCTGAAAGTCATGCTATAGATGTTCCAGAGTGGCAGTATTTTGTTCTTTTTACTACTTTCTCCTTTATTCATTATACCCATTATGTATTCTAGTCTTCACTGTCCCTCATTACATTTCTACCAAAGCTTTTTAATAAGGTCCCTTTCTGTTCTTTTCCACATCCTGTGCTATACATTTACAGAACAGAAATCTGTCCTTTGTATTTCTATTTCAAGACTAAATTCAAATTTTCTAAGAATGTCTAATCACACTTATCTATAAGTTTGACAGAGAAATTTTTGTTATTGTTAAGTTTTAAGTTTGTTGGACATTTACCATTTAAAAAATCTATTACAATTATTTATATAACGCTATTCAATTTTTATATATTTATGTACTTTTAGTCATTTTCCCAAGGGCATTTATCATTGTTCTGCCACTCGTATTTGAGATCTTATGTTTTATTTTCAATTATTGTTGTTTTTCTCAACTTCATACATTGGCGATATTGTTCTGTTATCTTGTTTTCCCTTCCTTTTTTTGAACCAAGGTAGTCCTAGATGGTTTTATTGTGTGTATTTTATATGATATAACCCCACCCCTTAATTATTAGTAAATAGAGGGCGTAATTACCTAATGGCTTTACTGATAGGGTAAACAGCACCAATCCTTTCCAAAGTACAGATGGAAAGTAACATAACCTTTACTTTCAGCTTTGTAATGATTCAGTGGTGTGTGATTAGAAGCAACTGATTATTAACCTTTTGTTAGATATATTCTAAAAACACTAAATATAAATGCAAATGTAGAAGAGATACTCTTTTAATAATTACAAACAACAATGCATAAGTAGAATCAACATTAGTGGTTTAAAATCTCCCTATAATTATTTTAAAGTGGTGAAATACTGACTGAAATTTCTTGACTACTGAAATAAAAATGAAATATTATTATTCCTGAAAACTTTACTTTTCCTTCTTACCATGTGAAATACCATATTCTCATGCTAAAATGAGTGGATTAAGATTTGATGAGAAACAGGATATTTACAAACTTTTGGGTTCCAAAGTTTCAAAGAATTCTTCAGCAGTTGCGAAGAGTAGAATTCTAATTCATCATGGAGAAATCTAAAGGCACCTTAACCGAATCAGCAAAGATAATGTCACCAGTGATGGAACAAACCAGTATTACGTGCCTTCTGGCAGGATGGAATTAGAGCACAGCCTTATTTCTGCGGTAGCCCTGCCAAAAAACGTATAATCTGAATTGAATCATGAGGAAACATCAAACAAACTCAGATTGAAAGAGTCTGTTATATAGCTTGTCTACCTCCTAAAAATGTCAAGATCATGAAAGACAAAGAAAGGCTGATGTACTATTCCAGGTCAAAGAGACATAATTCAATCTGTGATCCTCAATTAGATGCTGGACTAGGGAAAAATATAACTAACTATAAAAGTCATTACTGGAACAATTAAGGAAATATGAATGTGAACACTGAAATAGGTAATAGCAAGGTGTCAGTGTTAAATCTCCTGACTTTGATAATTGTACTGTAATTATGTAAGGGTATGTCCTTGTTCTTGAGAAATACTCACTGATGTACTTAGGAGTAAAAGAGCACAATGTCTGCAATTTGTTCTCAAATAGTTCAGAAAAAAATAAGTGCCTGTGTATGTGCTTGTGTGTGTGTGTCTGTAAGGAACAAATATTCAATAGAGGAAATGGGTAAAATGTATAAAAAGGGGGAATATTTAGTATAATTCTTGCAACTTTCCTGTAAATTTGAACATATCAAAATAAAAAACTATATATTTCCTTTTTTATCATAACTTTTTCTTTTTATAGAATGATCATTCATGCTAATACTCTGGCACTTGACAAAAAGGCCTTTGCAAGTTTTTTATTTTATTTTTTAAGCTTTGCCTTTGCATGATCTTGAAGATTTTTACTTTAAATTATTAGAATTTATCAAAAGAATTCATGAGCATTTTTAAACACTAAAATAGTAGGGAAGGACCTTCCTTATTCTGTTTCCTCTCAAATTTTTAACCATTTCTATTTTTAGTTTTGGTAAGTACTTTCATAATTCTAAATTATATACCTATTTTTTCTCTTAATCAATTGAAACACTATCTAAGACTTTCTGCTCTTACAGTTTAAGATTTAGCTCACCTACATCTTCCCTTCTCTACAATATAACTGTGAGATTGTTTTCTTCTATTGGTAATCTTTGAAATTAAAATATTTTCTTATATTTCTATAACTTATTTCTTAAAGACTCTCTCTTGACTCCCCACTTTGTAAAATAAGGATATTTACATACTGTGTTTTTCTTCATGTTGCTTAGAACCTACCTCCCAATTTTTGTCAGCTATGGTTTTGCTCTCTTTCATCGGGGCTGATTTGATAACATTGACATTTCACTCCATAACATAATTAAATCCTTTTGTACTCTGTCTATAAATTACATCTGACAGTTAAAAAACAAATCAAATAACATCTTTTCCTGATGATTATGAAGGCAGAGTTCAATGTAGAGCCAAGTAGTGTGGTATGATTACGCCGCCTCAGTTCCAGTGTCAATCCCTGAAGCTCAAGGGAATGCCAAATGGACCCCCCTTTTTCAACACTGCACCAGTAATTGTCAAATTTTAGTTCGCTTCATATTGGGACATAACTTAGTGTACATTTTTTATTCCCAGATTGTGTGCGTATGCGTGTGTGTGTGTGTGTGTGTGTGTGTTTGGAAGATGTGGGATGAAACCATATCCCTAATGTGTTATAGGTTTTGACTCATTAATTGCTTGAACTCCATTATTTTTTCCTAAAAACACTGGCTTTAATTTAAATTTTCTTAGAGTTTATAGATTTCTTTTTTTAACTTATATTCTTTACTTTTAACCTAATCTTAAATTCTTTTGAAGTTGCAATGATTTTTCTCTAATACCATTCCCTTTTAATCCCAAAGAACTCCGTTATTTTTTCTTTTAATTTTCAGTTACAGTTTATGTTCAATATTATTTTGTATTAATTTCAGGTGTACAGCACAGTGGTTGGACAATCACATACTTTACGAAGTGTTCCCCTGATATTTCTAGTATATACCTGGCACCACACTTAGCTACTTGCAATATTGTTGATTATATCTCCTGTGCCATATTTTACATCTCCATGGCTATTTTTAAGTACCAATTTGCACTTCTCAGTTCCTTCAGCTTTTTTACAAAGTCCCCTAATCCCTCTCTCTTTTGGCAACCATTAGTCTGCTTTCTGTATCTATGAGTCTGTTCCTGTTTTGTTTGCTCAGTTATATTCTCTAGATTCCACATATAAGTAAAATCATACAGTATTTGTCTTTCTCTGACTTACTTATTTCACTTACTATAATAGCCTCTAGGTCCATCCATGCTGTTACAAATGGTAAGATTTCATTCTTGTTTATGGCTCAGTAATATTCCACCGTATATACGTACCAAAGCTATTTTATCCACTTGTCTATTGTTGGGTACTTGGGCTACCTCCGTATCGTGGCTATTGTAAATAACACTGCAATGAACATAGGGGTGCATATATTCTTTCGAATTAGTGTTTTGGATATCTTTGGATACATATTCAGAGTGGAATTGAGTCTTCCAGTTGCTTTATACCATGTGGGTTAGTTCCTATTTAGATTAGTACAAAGATGTCTTAGGGATTTTTCTTTACTGCTTTTACTAATCCGTGGGTCCCAAATATGTTTTTTCTTTTTAAAAATTTATTTTCTTAATTTTCTGATAAACACTGTCAAGTGATCTTCTAAGCAAAGGCTTGTTATAAGTTTTGAACCATTGAAAATCTTGAAATATTTTTACTTGACTTAATTTACTGATAAAATTGCTGAATTTCAGATTTAAAACTAGTTTTTGTCAAGACTTTGATCTCAGTCATCTATTTATGTGAGAATGCCGCTGAAGGGAACTTTATGCCAATATGATTCTCATTTGTTAGTGATAACCAGTTCTTTAAATTCCTGTTGTTTGTTTATTTTTCCACTTCAGTGGAGTCTTTTAAAATATTCTCTTTATCTTTAGAGTGCTGCAGTTTCACAAAGATATTTCTATGTGTGGTACTTTTGTCTTTTATTCTTTTTTGAAAAATTTATAAACTTTATTATATTTTTCCATTACCATTTAGTCTCCTTATACCTGTCTCTCCCCAGCAATTACCACACTGTTGTCCATGTCCATTCTTTCTTTATAGTTTCTAGGTCCTTTGAATATATTTATTTATTTATTTAAGAATTTTTTTTTTAAAATTGTAGTTCAAGTACAGTTGTTTCCATTTTCCTGCCACCACTTTCTCCTGCCCCACCAATCCCTACCTCTCACCCTCAATGCGACCTTACTTTGGCTTTGTCCATGGGTCCTTTATACATGTTCCTTGATAATCCTTCCTCTTTTTTCCCGTATTATTCCCCTCCCACCACCCCTCTGGTTACTACTGTCAGTTTGCTCTTTATTTCAATGTCACTGTTTATACTTTGCTTGCTTGTTTGTTTTGTTGATTAGGTTCCACTTATAGGTGAGACCATATGGCATCTGCCTGGCTTCTTTCACTTAGCATAATGCTCTCCAGTTCCATCCATGCTGTTGTTAAGGCTATGAGCTCCTTCTTTCTTTCTGCTGAATAGGAGTCCATTGTGTAAATGTGCCATAGTTTTTTGATCCACCCATTTACTGGTGGGCACTTAGGCTGTTTCCAGCACTTGGCTATTGTAAATAATGCTGCTATGAACGTTGGGGTGCATAGGTTCTTTCGAATTGGTGTTTCCGGATTCTTAGAGTAAAATCCCAGCAATGGAATTGCTGGGTCAAAAGGCAGCTCCATTTTTAGTTTTTTGAGGAAATTCCATATTGTTTTACACAGAGGCTGCACCAATCTGCATTCCCACCAACAGAGCACTAGGGTTCCCTTTTCTCCACATCCTCACCAGGATTGTTTGTTGATTTGTTTATGATGGCCATTTTGATCAGTATAAGGTTGTATCTCATTGTGGTTTTAATTTGCATCTGTCTGATGGCTAGTGATACTGAGCATCCTTTCATGTGTCTCTGGGCCCTGTGTCTGTCCTCCTTGGAGAAGAGTCTGTTTGGGTCCTTTGCTCATTTTTTAAATTGCATTGTTTGTCTTCCTGGAGTGGAGTCATGTGAGTTCTTTATATATTTTGGAGATAAAACAATTGTCCAAGGTATCATTGGCAAATATATTTTCCCATATGTTTGGTTCCCTTTTCATTTTGCTGATGTTTTCTTTAGCCGTGCAGAAGCTTTTTAATTTGATGTAGTTCCATTTGTTTATTCTTTCCTTTATGTCCCTTGCTCTAGGGAACATATCAGTGAAAATATTGCTGCGTGGAATATCTGAGATTTTCCTGCCTATGTTCTCTAGGACTTTTAGGGTGTCGCGACTTATGTTTAAGTCTTTTATCCATCTTGAGCTTAATTTTGTGTGTGGTATAAGTTGGTGGTCATGTCATTTTTTTTTGCATGTAGCTGTCCAGATGTCCCAACACCATTTGTTGAAGAGGCTATTTTTACTCCATTTTATGCTTCTGCCCCCTTTGTCGAATATTAATTGACCAGAGAGACATGGGTTTATTTCCGGGCTCTCTATTCTGTTCCATTGATCTATGTGTCTGTTCTTATGCCAGTACCAGGCTGTTCTGATTACGGTGTAGGCCCTTTGAATTTAAAGATGCATGTTTTTCTTCATTTCTAGGAAATGTTATTCAGTTGCTTTATTGAGGATCCTCTTTCTTTCATTTTCTCTTTCTGAAATCCCAAACAGTTGTGTCTTGTACCTCCTGGACTTTGTTTCTGTGTGTTTTGCTTGATCTTTGTCATCTCACATGCTTTCTTTAGTATATAGCAAATCTTGATTGATCATTGTGCTTATGAATGAAGAAAATATGCTGATTGGTAGTTTGTGGACTTTGATAAATTGACGGGAAGCCAGTCACTATATTGGGAAATGTTCTTTTGCCCAAAGCACCAACATCTACACTGGTTGCTACAGGTGCTTTTGGTCCTTTATTCATTCTTTAGGGGGCTTCCTTTACTCACACTGTCAAATTGGGAATAGATGTCTATGTACTAGTCATTCTAAATATTGTTGTAGAAAAGAGAACAGATGAGGTGAAGATCATGTACAGAAGTTCATATTCACATTTTGGTCATTCATTCAGTTAATCATCCACAAATTATTAATGGTTTACAAATTAGTCAGCCAACCAGACAAATTCCAAGCTCTTACGGTTACTTTCTTTTACAAGAGAGGCATTGAACATAAGGATATACTAGATATTAGGAAGAAAATTAAAGAAGACTGAAATAGATGCAGAGTGATGATTTTGAAGGAACGGGGAGAGACAGTTCTTGTTTGAATAAGGTGGTTTAGGAATATCTGTTTGATAGAATGGTTTTCATCTGGGACTTGAAAGAAATGAGGTAGAAAGATATAGAGATACTAAAAGGAAGCATGTTCTAAGCAGAGGAATCCGGTAGGCAAGGCAAGATGAGATTTTTCCTGAAGGACATATGGAGGCTTCTAATTCTTGATCTGGAGTCTACCTGGGGCTCTGCAAGTGTGCTGGCTCGCCGCTCAAAGACAGGCTCTTCTGAGCTTATTCTAGGCGGCGGCTACGTCTGTCTGCCTTCGCCAGGCCACGCTTATCCATGCACTTCTCTATATTCCAGAAGTTTGTCGATATTTTTAGCTCATTAATGACTCTATTCTTAAGTTTGTCAATATTTTTAGCTCATTAATGACTCTATTCTTTGTTCATTGCCATGAAATTTTACTTATTCAATCTGCTTTTTAATGGACTCCTCAAGAGTAGAGAACTTAAATGACTGGGCTCAGGTCATCACCTTAAACTACATTAAAAATACTGTCTTTGCAAAACTATCTCTCAGCCTTTTTAAAAGCAACTGGAATATAAACCAAAAAGCTGTAACCTTTTCTTAGAGGTCCTAAATAGCCCATGGGCACAGGAGGATTTTAATGGTAATGCTAAGAGGAAGACCTGTGTCATAGAGCTCTGTAACGTTAAGAGGGAAATAGCAAGAGATAAAGTTATATGTATACAACACATAAATAGTGGTTCACTTGCTAAAAATAAAATAAAACAAAACTGTAACATAAAAGAAAGAAATTAAATCTGAATGGTACTTTCCCACTGCAATCAGACCAAGGTGATGTTTTATTAATTGACTTATACTCTTCTTCAATATTACCACAGCTAAATATCCAATAAATATATGACTTAATAAATCAAACCAAAGAAAGTAAACTTAAGTTCTAAATATATGAAAACTCACTAAACTTTTTCTCTCTCTGAGGCAGTCATCAAGAGGCTGTTTTCAAGTTAAATTGTAAATTTTTAAAAAAGAAAACATTATATATAAATACAATATCCTGATTCTATGAACTATAGAAAAATTGTTTTGCTCTGTCATGGAAATCATTAATGGTTCTCAGATAGCGTGCTTGTCAGCTAGAAGACACCCAGAGTCCTTAAATCCTTTCCGATAGTCAACTTCAACTAAGGGTTCAGTAGTTTGCGCAAGTTCAGAGAGTTGGTAACATAATACAAATATAAACTGTGCCATCAAACTCCAGGTATTAGTCCTCTTATTGTGTTATAATATTGCATAGCTCATTTGAAAATTATAAATATTTCCTGTATCCAGAACTGTAGCAACTATGTCCACTGCCTCCTCCCTAGCATTGCAGGGACAGATACTGATGAAACTGAAGACAATGGCTATATTTATCTTTGAAATACCTGAGTTCTTTTTCAGGTGACGGTGCATGTTGGTGTTTGGTTTACGTTATTCAGTGATAATGGAGAGAACATCACCTTCATTTCAGATTTGGGTCTACATGGCAAATGACTGCCGTCATACCTCTTTCATAACGATTGCTTTAGACAGTGGACTCTGTTATGGGCCTGCAGTTAATCGAAGAGGATATTTAATTTCTGTACCTTTGGGTGGGGAAGGTCAGGGAGAGGTGTGTGGCTAAGGGAGAAAAAAATGACGTATTTGGAAATAAATGATGTCAGAAATTTACTGCTTATGAAGTGACTTTGACATTGTGCACCTGCAAGTTGCCTTTTGGTAAAGGTAGTCTCGTGGCAAGTCCAAACACTACTAAGAGCTCTTCTTAGGACTCTGAATAAGGTAACGGGATGTATTAGCTTATCTGGAGATAGTATACTTTTACTCATCACACACTAGCGCTGTTGCTATGCTGCGGTTACTCTGCAGCAATTGATCATTGTGCTGTGAATTGAAATTTAGTGATAGTGCCTCAAGAGTCACCCTCTATTGAAGTGAGACAGATTTTATTCATATGAGTTTCCTCTGAAAAAAATATGACAAACCAGTCTCTCTCTCTCTCTCTTTTTTTTTTTTGGCTATAAAAACCATCACATCCATAGTGAATAAATATTTATGAGAGATCAAAGAAATAGACTACAATATTTTAGTTACTCATTAAAAGCATATTCTTTGCCTGGGGAAATTCATGACCAGCATTAGAAAATCATGAATTCAATGGCAGATCTAAGAAGGGTTGCTCCAATCTCTTTTCCCAAATGCCAGGAAAAATTCACAGCAGCATTATTTTTTTGTGGTGCATCAGTACAACATTGGTTAAATATGCATATTTATATTGTTGACAATATTTTATTTTTCATTAGTTCTTTTAGTTTTCACAACAAGAAATAGGTGGCCAGTAGGTCACCAACATACAGTTTTGTACTTAAGCAATTTACCTGACCCAGTCAATCTAATCAAGCCCATACTGGCATGATACAGACTGAGAAGAATAGAAGAGAAGGCCAGTGCCCAGCAAGATCAAGAGAGAAAAAAGAGGCAGGAGTCCCACATGGTGCTATAAAGAACTAATTAATGGCACTGCTTCTCTGCCCCAGGAAGTAAAGGTCTTTGGCCCCCTGAGAGTCATGTCCAAATGTTCTGGAAGGGCAAAAACTCCGAAGCATGATAACTCTCTGAAATTCAATAATAAGAAACCTCTACATAAAATCAGCTACAAAATATACTTTATATTCTCTAGGTTAAATCTGCCTCTTCTATAATTTCTTATAAATGGAATTACACAATATGCAGTCTTTCGTGTCTAGTTTCTTTAGCTCAGCATAATGTTTTTGAAGTGAAACAAAAGCTCTTCTTTTATTAATAATATTGATAATGTGTCTTATCTTTTTATTTTGATTGGTCTAGGTAGAAGTTTTTCTATTACATTGATTTTTCTCTTTTCTCTTTATTTTTTGTCTCAATACGTAACTTGATTTAATTTTCCTTTCTCTTCTTCACTTCTTATGATGGAAGGCTTGACTATACATGCAAGATCTTTGTTCTTAGATGCAAACATTTAAAGCTTTAAATTTCCTCTCAACACTTTAGCTAAATTTCATAATTTTGATTTGTGGGGTCTTTATTTTGATGTAGTTCAAAATATAATTTCTTTGGTTTTCTTATTAGTGTTTAAAGCTTGCATCTTTACATTACTCTAACTTACCTGCATCTTATTCTGCATTTTCATGAGTGTATTCACAACTGGTTTATGTTTAATATAATTAATAATATGGTTAGGTTTAAATTTACCTTATGCTATTTGTTTCCCACTTATCTTTCTCTTTTTTGCTTTTTTTTTTTCTTCTTTCCTGGCCCTCTTTTAGATTAGATAAATTTTTAGTATTCTATTGTATGTCCACCATTGAATTACTAACTACTCATCTTCATTTAACTTTTCAGTGGTTGCTTTAGAGTTTAAAATGTGCATTTTTAATTGATCACAGCAGGAAGCAATATGTTTAATTTTATTTTATAGATGAAATAACTAGCAGCAAGATTATACAGCTTGTAATGGGCAAAGAAAAATACTGCAAGGGAAACATGGAGGTTGGCCTGGAAGAGGTAGTTCATGTGAAGAGTAACACATGAGCAAAGGGATAGTGAGAAAATGTACTTGAAAGAGAGGAAAAAGAGACCAGATGCCAAATTTCTTTCATGGTTGATGAATTAATTCATGACAAAAACAAGATAGGGTTTCAGAAACTGTGGTAGTAATGAAGAAAGAAAAAAAAAATTTTCTTAACATTTTCCTATTTATTTCCATTGGTGTTGCTGGCCATAGAAAAGAGTTATCATGCTTTGAGGTTCTTGCCCTTCCAGAACATTTGGACATGACTCCCAGGGGGCCAAAGACCTTTACTTCCTGGGGCAGAGGAGCAGTGCCATTAATTAGGCTAGTTGAGCCTAATTTAATTTGTATAGCCAAATGTTCTAACATTAAATGATTTTAGTTAGGTATATTTGTATGTGTGTATGTATATTATTTATAAATCCATATATGTCTGTATGTGTGATAGTCTTTCTCACAATCTTAACCCTTTATAAATCATGAGCATGTTGATACCATACCTATATGCTTGACCTAAATAAAGTTCTTCAGTCCATTGTTATAATTAGCATAATAAATATTTAATCCATACAAGATGCTATAGTGAGGAAATGAGATTTAATATAAGGCTCTATTCCTATAATTTTTTAATTCAAACTATATCTGATTTTGGCCTATTTTTATAATTCTTAAAAATAACGTGGAAAGGGGCAGCTGTATAATGAATGTGGAAGCAGAGGCTAACCACCTACATAGGAAACATTTTTAGCACTTCGATTAGCTTATGCAGAAATGAATGCTTACAGTTGAAAAAAACACATGGAAAGAAATATATATTTTGTTCAGGTCTCTTATTCCCTCCTTTTTTACCAGTTCAGCTTCATTACTGATATTCCTCGATATTTGCCAGTATGTTCTCCCTCCTCTGACTCAACCTGTGCACAGCCGTTAGCTTCACCTTGTGAGCGTTTTACCTATTTGCTCATAATTTTTCAGTAGCTTATCCACTAAACAAATAACAAGCTTTCTAGCTTAGCATTAAAAGGCTTCATAGTCTGATTCTTAATTTCCTCTACAGAATGCTCTCTCAATATTCTTACATTAACATCACAGTCCATGTAAATGTAATGATTTTTGCCATTTTAAAATGTATATTTTATTTTCCTGCAAGTCCCGATTTAACATGTCATTCCTCGTGTCTGTAATGCCAACATCCACTTTTAAAATCCGGCTCATTCTTCAAGACCACCGGGGCTCTGCGCTAAATTCTTTTACAAATAATCCCTTGGCCTTTTGACCCCCTGTACTAATGAGCTTAAAGAGCTGATAGCACTCTCTGAAACCCTTATGACCTCAGTTTGTATAGTAAGATTATATGGTTTTTGATTCTCCTAGTGACTTATACGTATATGTTTCTATTTTGCTTTTTTAGCCTTTAAATTCTTTGGTAAAAGGAACTGAGTTTATTTTATCTTTATCTCTGAATAGTAATTTTGTAAATGGCTGTCAAGAAATTTTATTTTAAAAAAGTGAATGAAAGATACTTGCTTTATTGAAGAAATAATCCTAACGGATGTGTATGATGTCTAAAAGAGAATTTGAAGACATCAGGAAAATTCTGGGTTGTACATCCATCAGCTTCAAGACTACTGTAGAATGATAGCCTTCTAATTTTGGACGTTACTATAGACAGTATGACAGCTATTAAATTATTTCTCAGTTTCAGCCTCCACTTGGTATGCTGGAACTGTAACACTCCACTAAACACATTCCAGAGTTGTCAGTTCATTTCTTAGGCCCTGCCAGGAGAGGGGGCTAGAGGGAGGCTGCAAGGCTGGAGGAGAAAGAAGGAGGGAGCTCTTTCCTATGGATTTCCTGTGAGCTTCTGTCCACAATGGTTCCCTGAGCTTTACTTCAGCAAGGCTTCTTCACCCCAGCTGTGACAATATTGTCCTGTGACAACAGCTGTTACAGTTTTTTCAACATTTGCAAAACCAGCTCCATCTTGGTTCCCTCAATGACACCAGCTTCTGCTCAACAGTAGCCACTCCTTAGAGGCCTGAGTTTTAGTTCCATGTGTCTGAATTTTAATCATTTTAACCTCTTTCCTTATTTTTCCCGCCATAAGGGCAGTAGCTGCCTTTCGAAATTACTACTTTCATGATATCTTAGAATTCTCTTTTGACTCTTGTACTCGCCTAGTGTATCAAATGCCAAAGGAAGACTTTTCTTGCAAAAAAAAAAGAGGAAGAATCACACAGTCTGAAAGTTATTTCACCTGGAATGAGTTCAGCAAATTGAGATTCAACACTGTCAACTAAAATTTGAAACCTCTCTGCAGAAAAGCATTGCCTTGACCACTGAGGATTCCAAGTTTCCAAGCATAATTCCAGTTATGTGATTTTGGAAGTACAGCCCTGGGCAATATTATGGTGACAGGACGGTCACATATTAAAGGCTGGCAGGGCTTCCCCAGGAGCTCTGCTCTAGGCTGTTTGCGGAGCCTGCGAGCCAAGCAGTATTCTGGAAGGGAGTTAAAGATATGGCCATTAGGGGACTAGGTTACAAAAACAAGGAATAGAAGTGCCTATTTTTTTTTTATTCATAAGATTTTGTCTAAAAAAATCACATTAATTATTAAGAATTAAATCTTTAAGATAGTAAATAGTCTGAGATGTATTGAAATCAAAAGACATTGATTTGGTTTTTATTTAGCATAATTATTTATTTTATAATCTGCTATTATAAGGAAAGCATCTCAAGCTTCCGAACAAATGTTTTCTTTCACTTACATAAAATAATTTAAATATGTTTTCACTTAATGAAAATTGGTTTGCATATTCATCCTTTGAGATGGAATCCATTTCTTTATATAAGATATATTTTTATTGACAAATCTTTAAGTATATGTCAGTTTAATGGTATTTATGTCTTTATATGTGATACAGTGTAGGGGAGGAAAATTTTTCTTCTATCCTTCTAGGATGTTTTATGGTTGGTCTAATTATTAAATTGATATAAGGTCAATAGGAGAAAAAAACAGTCAAATTTAATTTTGTATGTATAGGGACCCCAAAAATATGAGGCTCAAAGAAGTGATCAAAGCAGGAGGCTTTTATATTCTTTAGATAAAGACACGATTATTTGTGAAGATTTGACAAAACAAAGGGATTTTGCAAATTAATGAAGAAGAAACAAAGTTTGTTTATACAGCTTTGAATTCCCTATCTTTGGTGAAGAGGGTGCCTCCTACCCTCCTGGTCCAGGAGAGTTAACTTCACAGGGAGACCTCTTCCTGCTTTCAGGGGGACAGAGGAGGTTCAGAGTGTTCTTGTACCACTGTTTATAAAGTAGTTGTAATTCCAAATAATCCACATGTGGAAGTAACATATTTTGAAGTAGCATATTTTGCTCCTCCTCACAGTGTACATTTACCTGTATAATTTTTGAAAACCAACACTTTAAACCATGTAATCAACATTAATATTTCAAGGGAATGCAATGAGCTCTTTTATAGAGAATGCATTTTAAAATATAAACTGAAGTTACATAATGTTAGTGTGGCTAATGTAAACTGAAAAATCAACCAATTTTATGAAGTTTTAACAGTTTGCTATATTTAATTTTGATTTTTTAGATGAAACAATTACCAATTTAGTTGAAGAATCTTGCACGGCCCCCAGAGTCCATTCCCAAATTTCATTGCCAAAGCAAGTATAAGGTGATTTCGATGTTGTTCTTTTACATGTATGCTTTTATACTGCTACTCTATGAATATGTATTCTAAAAGTATTATAATTTGTTTGCAACTTTTCAAACATTATACAAGCTATACCATACATTACATATCACTTGAAACATAATTTTTGCTCAAGATTTGTTTATGTTGATATATGGTAGTTCTAGTTCATTCATTCTAACTGCCTTCTAGTATTTAATTATGAGTATGACACAATTCAATTTGCTTAGCCATTCTTCTGTAATGAATATTACAGTTGTTTTTAATGATTTCTTAAACAAACAATGCTGCAATGAACATTCTAATGCATATCTCCTTGTGCTTATGAGTTCAAGCTAACTTGATTGATAGCTGGAGGCGGGATCGTTGGGTCAAATGTTATACACATCTTCAACCATATTAGATGTTGTCAGTACAAGGCTTCTATCACTGACCACTCCCTAGTGAAAGGCACCAGTGTTCCTGTTTCTACAGTTTCTAATCAATATCCATTGATTCCTTAATTTCCAGGTGCTTATAGGCCATGCGGGTTATATTTTCTGCAAATTTTCTTTTTATAATTGTTACTTAATTTTCTGTGGAGTAGTTTTCTATGTTTATATAGTAATACTATATGTATTTATATACACTTTGAAAATCTTCCATCAATTTCAGTTTAGTGTTTTAACTTTATTCTTGCATCTTAGGTTGAGGTTAAAGATTTAGTTCTGAGGTGCTCAAATTCAGCAAACTTTTGTCTTATTCTTGTATTTTGTTTAAAAAAAATTTTCTTTCATGAAGTTATATGTATTTGCCTCTATTTTCTTCTAAATTTGAATGTTTTACTTTTGGTTTTATGTACATCTGAAAGTTCTTTAAGGTTTAGTATGAATAAAATAGGATTTCTATTATTTCAAGTGTATAATTAATTTTCAGCACCTTTTATTGAATAGTCTATCTTTTCTCCTCTGATTTGAAATGCTATCCTTATTATATACTAAATTTTCATTCATGGATAGGTAGATATGTTTCAATATATATTTTTTTGTTCCTTTGATTTGTCTCTTCCTATATCAATTTCACACTGTCTTAATTACAGTAACTTTATAAGTGTTAAAATCTGGTACATTATATTTTAATATATGTGTATAGCTTGAAAGTATAACTGAAAAAATGAAGGTTTACTTTTTATGAACCTCTTGTTAATTCATTTCATCTCCAAACAGTCCATATCTAGTTTAATTAATCCTCTTTTTTTTTCCAGTGTATATGACAACTGTCTACATTGCACATCGTCATTGCTAAATAAGAGGCAGGTGCTTGGCTTAGAAATGCATCATCCAGTTGGCATGTTTCTGTTTAGCCATTCAGTTTGTTGGCAGAGTCTCTGATGCTTATTTCTAAAGGTACTCAGAAATGCTCACGTATATGAGTATGCTTGCATTTATAAATTAGGATGTGTGAGTGTGTTGTGTATGTGGGTGTATGTGCAGTATCCCTGAAGTTACTATGTATCTCAATAATTACAATACATCATATCTGTTCCTAAGAAGGGTTGAGGGAATATTTCATCAGGGGTCACATATATGCAACCCACTCCTATATGGAATTCTGAATATTAATTTTATTTTGAATAGAATATTTTCTATTGCATATAAGGTCAATATAATAACTTGCAAATCAACAGGACTTTAGACAGAGTTTTAATTCATATTTGCAAACAAAAATTAACAGTGAAAACAATATAAAATCCCTTATCATATAAAACAGAGTAAAATCACTAATAAGGTTATAAGAAGCATAGCTTTTGATGACCTTAGGTTGAATCTTTCTAGTCAATGAATTTTGTATTTATTCTGTAAATGTCACTCTTTGTATTCACTGAAATTAGTAGGCAGAAGTGAAAGTAAACTAATATTTTAAAGGGCTAAAGATATTTTAAACTCATTGACATTTGAACTCTACGATCTTTACTATGAACTTATCTTCATCCTTGTTAACAAGCACCTGCACTAAGTTCAAAACATTACTTTTGGGACCCAGCCCACCAATCAGCAATAAAAAAGTCAACTATTTACATCTTAATATTTATATCCTATATATATTATTTTAACAAATATTTGTTAAGCATTACCTGGGTGCCAGGATCTGTTCTACATATGTGGAATATAAGGTGAATAAGTTTTAATCCTGTCTTTAAGAATTTCATAGAAAACAGGAACAAAATCTTATACTATGAGGTAGATGAATTTATAATAGTGATCATTCACTTAATGTCTCTTGTGTGCCAAACTTCATTTAAAATGTTTCTAGTGATTTTTTATCTAAAATATTTCTAATCTTATATGTATTTTCCTTTATCATATAAATGAGAAAAAGAGCTAATATAGTCTAAATAATTTTCTCCCAACATATTTCATAATCTAACCTTACCATATAAAAAAGGTTATTTTATAATCCAAGAGTATTTTATGACCAAACCTTCTTCTATTAGGAGGATGTTTCCTAGAGACTTAACACCAAAAACTAACCCTATAGCTAATAAATCCTAGTGGCATTACATAGTACAACCAGAGATATTATAAAACTATTTTCTTTTCTTGAGCTCCAAGATGCCCTTAAATAGAATACCAAGTAGGGGTTTGTGATTTGAAATGTGTAGATGATAAAGAGATGTTGAAGCTGGAGAGGATTTTGCAGGGAAGGATGCTGAAGGTGTTCAGGGCTGAGATGCTTACTTGTACAAAGACCTGGAGGCCTGATGGTGCATGTCACATGGGGGTTCCAGGTGTTTTCATATGGCTGAACCCCATTTCTAATGTGCATACTCTGATGCTTATGACCTTAAAAAATAACTCACCTGTTTTTCTAAAAACTCAGAGGACCTACATGCCCACCAATGGCGGAAAGCAGTATGAAGATACCACAAAAAATTAAAAATGGGTCTGCCTTTTGATGGAGCAATTCCACTTCTGGGAATTTATCCAAAGAATCCCAAAAGAGTAATTTGGAAGAACATAAGCACCCCTATGCTCATTGGAGCATTATTTACAATTGCCAACATATGGAAGCAGCCCAAGTGTCCATCAGTAGATGAGTGGATAAAACAACTACGGGACATTTACACAATGGAATACTACTTGGCCATAAAAAAAGAAAAAAATTACCTTTTGTGACAGCATGGATAGACCTGAAGAACATTATACTAAGTGAAATAAGCAAGTCAGAAAAAGACAAATACCATATGATTTCACTCATATGTGGAATCTAATGAACAAACTGAACTAACAAGCAAAATAGAGGCAGACTCATAGAGAGCAAGATGACAGCTATGGGGAGCAATTTAGGAGGTGGAGGGATCAAGCAAAAAGGAAAAAGGACTCATGGACACAGGCAATAGTGTGGATATTGGGGTGGGGAGTAAGAGGGGGGAAGAAATGACAATGGAGAAAAATACAATTAAAAATGAATTTAAAAACTCAGATGACCTGCTTCTGTCATAACATAAAAATATAAAAATCTTTAGTGACCCTGTTGTATACAAAGCTGGTAGTTTCTGAGCTTTCCAACAGCTAGCTTGCATTTTATTCTGCTTGCATCATCATCACAACAGTAAAATATATAAGACCCTTGAGCCATAATATCTAATAGATACCCCAAGGAAGAATTAATAAATGTACAGCTTTAACTCTCCTACCCAGTATAACAATCAAACTAATTTACAAGTACGTGTTCTAAATACTTAACCATGACAATTCTGCTTATTTCGGAAACCAGATAAGTAGAGAGAGTGAATGAAGACAGATCATAGCACTAAACATTACAGTATAATGATATTCTCTGTGTGTCCATAATTTGAAATGGTTTTGATGCATCTTTGCTGCCAGGTTGAGCACTATTTTGTAAGTGAGTGATATTCTATATTAAGGGCTATTTGCAGGGAGTCAATTCAAATAATTGAGATGAATGTCTTGGGCTAGGAATGAACTTTTAAATACTTCAACAGCAGAACAGAAAAATAATTCTTAGGGAAACAAAACCAAACAGAACTTCCTCTTTGTGGTACCCATAAATACTGCATCAGGTAACTAGATGCAGAATATTCCAACCTTGGCAATTTGTTTTGTTATAAAATGATCAAATAAAACTAACAGTTGAAAATCACAGGCCATTTGCGAAAATATTTTTGAAGGTTGAAGCTTATTAACAAGGCAAAGCATAAATGCTTTGAATGGCTTATATTGGTTAAATGTAGAAAATGTTCTGAGGTTGTCCTTGGCAAAATGCCACAGCCCAATAAATGTGGTCATTCACAGTAAGAATAAAATGGAGTAAACAAAATGGAAAGGCAGAATGTATAATGCAAATAAAAGCATAGCACCAGGTGGTATGTTTTAGCATTAATGGGAAATTAGGTTAAATGTACAGGAAATGAGAAATGTTATTTCTATTTCAAATAATCAGAGAAACCTCTTATTGTTTTAACTTTGTTTTATGACATATTCTAACAGTACTTTCATTTGATTTAAAAATCTTGATGTGTCAAGAAAAGTCTTCCAGTTCATTATTTATGCACTATAAAATTAGTTTTCTTTATAAAATGTAAAAAAACACTATATAAAAATAATTATCAGTTGATTTCTTAACAGGATGTTTCCTAAAATTTAACACCAAAAATAAAAAGTATGTCACCCATGATTTAAAGATGATATAAGTTTATGTGGTGATCATTTTGCAATATATACAAATACCAAATCATTGTGTCATGTACTTCAAACTAATATGTTATATGTCAAGTATACGTTAACTTAAAAAAAATTGAGAAAACATCCTAAAAAAAAACTACTGTGAAATCTTCAAAAATGCCCATGTCTTGAAGAAAAAGAAGGGTTGAGATTGTTCCAGTTAGAAGAATAAAGACATATGACAAGGGAATGAAGCTTAGGATTCGTCAGTAGATCCTGTACTAAGCAAAAACATATGTAAAGGTATATGTTATAAAATACAATATCGTTCTTTGTAAATGTACAATAAAATACTGAAAGTAAACGGTTATAATGTCTGTAAGTTATTCTCAATTATTTCAGAAAAAATACAGGTGATTTAAGCTGAACATACCTTTAAAAACAGTATTATTGATGTTTTTATCTATTTTTCAAACTCGTTTCTGTCAAGATATTATTTATTTATATTATCTTAATCCCATTCCCCCACCAAAAGAGAGAGAGAGAGAGAAAGAGAGAGAGAGAGAGAGAGAGAGAGAGATTTAAATTACTTGAATCATTCAGACAATATGACAAGAAAGAGTAAGTTAAAAAATCAGGAAAATATTGTTAGTAGCCCAAATTTAATTAAAAAAATCAAAGGTTGATTTTTTACTTAGATTTGTGATGCCAAAGAGAAGGAATATTCAGAATTAGAGTAAATAAAATTCACGTGAAAGAGTCAGTTTGAGAAATAAGGGGAAGGATTCCATTAGAGGTGTATCAGCTGTCAGTATAAATGTCTGTTTGTAATTAGAAATCTGTACCTCAAACTTATGAGAACCAGGAAAGCTGGAGATGTTAAGCTTAGAGGCATCCTCAGAAAGGAGTGATTGAAATCATTAAATTAGTTTGGGTTTCTGAGAGTTACATAGAAGAGAAAGAATGTCACTGAACTAAAGATGTAATCTTGGATCTACCCATATTTAGGGGGCTTAAGTAAGGAGAGTGAAGTCAGTCAAGGAGAAGAGAAGCTCTGGGAGAGAGAAAAGGTATGTCAAGAGACAACAATGGCACCAAACCCAAAGATGGAAAAAATTTTAAGCAGCGTTAGCTTCATGGTCACATGACCCTGTGTAGTCATACTTTGTTTTTACAGTCTCTTTTCAAGAATTTTGGAAAAGAGGCCTCTCAGTTTTATTTTGCACTGGGCCTCTCCAATTATGTAGCTGGTGCTGCTTTTAAAAGTGAAAGTTGGAGTAACTTCTCAGCCAGCATGGAGGTGAATCGATAAATCTCTTCCAGGATTCTCATTAAAATACCTGTGACTATATGAAAACGGACATAAAACTGGCAATAATGCCACGAACTAATGAAGAAGGAGAGCCACATGCCCAAAATCTGGGCAGGCATTCAGTTATCTGCCTCCTTGATGAAGATGACTGAAAAAGCATGTTCTTGGACACCGTACCTAACATTGCATGCCCAGAATCGTGGTCAGGCGGATGGCCACGAAAAACATAAGTAGGGATGAGGATGAACATTTTGATTCATTGACACATTTAGTACCTAAACTTGGTAGAGAGGGGCTGCCAAGATCAGAAAGAAATAGGCTGTCCTTCCCTAATATTTAGAAACTGTCTTTGAAATGAACCAAAGCCAGAGCTCCACACCTTCTGTTACAACCATTTCTTCTCCACCACTGCACGCATTCAGAAAGTACTCTGAGAATGAACCGTGTAGGAAGTAAAGGGTAACAAAAGAGGGTACCGCAACCACTCTTGGTATACCCTGGAATGCTTAGCTGTCTAAGGAAACCACTGCAGATGAGGGTAATGGCAGGTGGCTGGGAATGATGCATGCTGTTGGTGAGAAGAGAAAGAGTATTTTAGAACCAAAGAATGAGTGCAAGCCGCACATACTTTTCTAACTCAGAAAGACAACTCCGAATTTGAAGTAGAAGAAATTAAGGACTGATAGGCATAACAGACTCCTAAAACGCCCGGGACGCATACCTTACCTTCTGGCCTAAATGGAAGACAGTGGACCCTGCCTGGCCATAGGCAGTCTCGAAGGACACAATATATGCTGTTTGTTAATGAAAAACAAGACTATAGGGATCTCTCTTGTTTATGGCTGAATAAATTGAGTAATCAAAAATTATGCTTAGAAGATTTGGATTTACTGATGAATCCAACAAAAAACTTTAAGTTCCTGGTTGTGTTTTCCTAAATCAATAAGGCATTTTATTAAAATGAAACCTGGTACAACTAGAGTAATAATATTAATTAAGAAACTGGGCATTAGGAGCTGAGAGAGAGAAAAAAAATTACCCATTTACAACTGTTTTCCCATTACTATGCATCTGAAATTTACCAACCTTTCAAGTTGTCTTAAATTGCATCTCCTTTTCGCAGTTCATTTCGATTAATTCTATTGACTTTTTTCCTCCCTTCTCATAGGCTGTATTAGCATTTATCATCTAACAAATGATTATGTTTTACCACGTGGGTTGGACTGTTACTTATAATTATGTGTTTTTTTCCTTGTTACAATATTCAGCTTCTTGAGGGTAGAAATTCATACCTTTGTCTACGCTCCTCATAAATCCTCTAACTTCATCCAAACTTAACATAAAGAAGGATATGAAATTGTACCTTAGTTGGGAGGGAAGACAGAAGGGCTAAATTTAGAAAAGGAAGTAAGAGATAAAAGAAAGATTTAGAGAGAAATTTGTAGCTTAGATAATTTTATAATTATATATGCTTATAATTTCAGAGCAAGCACATGACAAGCTTTCTTAATAAGCATTCAATTATACTTTACAAATAAAAATATAAGTGCTATATGGGTAGGGCTTTTTAAAAAAAATTTTCACTGCTGACCCCCAGTGCCCCCACCCCCTGTACAAGTGTTTGGCACAAGGTAGATACTCAGTATTCATTGATTGAACTGAATTCATTGGTTGAATAAATAAATGGATGGATGAATTAGGGATACTGGATACTCAACACAGGAAAGAAAAGAAACAAGCACTGTGTACATTCTATACATTATTTCCTTTTCAACCTCAAGCGTATGCGTTTTGTTTTCTTTTTAAACAAATGAGACCAAAAAGTTAAACAACTGGGCCAAGATCACATAAAGTATGGCAGGAAGACAAGATAATCAAACTAAGACCTGCCCGACTCCTTCCAAAGGTCCTGTATTTTCTGCTTTATAACAACAATATAATAAAATACTACCTTTTATTCATTAAGGAAAACAAGAGAAAATAGGAAATCTAGGTGTAAGGAAAAAACTCCACAGGACTATTGGATTGCACTGGATTTTTAATACAAGGGTAGATCTTTGACAGGCAATGGAATGGTAGCCTAAGCACCAACTTCAAGTTTATAATTCTATTGCTTTCTGAAACCTAAAGTGACATTAAGAAAGATTAATCTTAATTTGAAATCAATTCTGGTATATACCTTTAAAAGCATTAATTTGTGCCTCTCAGAAATTTACTTTTTTCTTTTGGTCCTCCCAGCTTGTTTATTAATTGGACACAACCCTCTTTGGACTGTCCATCCTGTCCCCAGAATCTTAATAATACCAAATATTTGTGAGAAGTTGTGAAAAATGTTCTTTAACTTCCAATTGTGCTCCCACATTTTAAGTCATAGGGCTATAAAATGACATACCAACACTGAAAGTAATTTTTACCTGGAAATTCTGGTTTAGTATTCAGAGATAACAATCTCTTGAAAAACAACTGAAGATGAATTCATCATTATTTTCCCCAAATCATAGTGAGAGATATCTGTAACTAGATCCAGTTCAGCTTTATAGAAGTTAAAGGTTCTTTTTCCACGTTACAATATCTTTTTATTGTAAACCTCATTTATACTTGTAATCTGAATGTACTTGCCTCATAGTTAAAACTCACCCAGTTTCTTCAAATAAATGGAGGTTAAAAAGTCCCTGGCATATGGTGGGAGCTTAGTAAATATTTGTTGAATAAATTTAAGCTCATATATTTTCACATTTTTGGCAATTGATTCTCTAAATAAGGAATTGATGTTCATCTTTTAGATTCCACTGACAGAACTGATGGTGTTTAATAAACACCACTCTACCAGCACTGAGGCAGATATGGTTTCCCGAACTTGTCTTTCATTGATATAGTAAAATATTTAATTGAATGAAAACTAAATCCAAACTTATTTGCCATGAATAAAAATGTTCCTCACATGTAAACAGATTCCCTTTAATACCTTTGGAACAGAGTATCTCTGTGGGTTTTTTTGTTATTGATTATAATAACTTGTTTAATTAACCTATGTTTTTACAAAAACTTCTGGTTAAGCAAAGAGTTAACAAAGATATATCAAAAATAACATCATTCAAAAGATGTACACTTTGGCTTGTACATCTTTTCTGTTATAATTCAGTTAAGAAAAGGTAGCTTTGTTTGTGTTCAGGAAAATAAAGTTACCACTATTTATGTAAGAAGGCTCTATCTAGTGATGAGAATAGATAAGATTGACATGTCTCTGGAGGTTTGTAAGCAGTTAAAAATCTATTTAAGATATTGGAGAGAAGCAAGGTGAAAATGAAAGATGGGCTGATTACCTGGTAAATATTTCCTCCTATCAAAGTTGGCCCAATATATTTAAAAAGAGATTCCTGACAACTTGCTGTATTCTTGGAAATTGTCCAGAACCATTAACCCAATCTTATTTACTGCCAACATACACAGCTTTTTCTGAATTAATTAATTTCATTGTTTCCCCTTGGCTAGGTACAGCCTCTTCTTGACACTTAGCATCACTCCGCTGATCCTTAACCTCTGATCCCCGGCTTCCTTCTCCCACTGCAGTGCTAGCCCTTTCATTTTGTTGCTCTCGTTGCACCGTGTTTGTTCACAGGGCCTTACACATTGATGCGAGCTTTGGGGACCAGTGCTCCACATATATTAACGACCTCGGGAGGTACAGCCCATGATGAGCACCACTCCACATTTCAAACCCCCAAATTCATCTTCTCTGTGCAGATAATTCCTGAAATTCCAGCTCACTCTCTAAATCTTCATCCTGAAGCATGAGCTTCAGGACCTCAGGCAAGATGCCTGATAGATCTCTCCCCTTATTTACTCTTTTAGCCTCTACAATTAAAAATGGTTAAAACATAGTTTATCATATTTTCAGTAGCATTTACCTCAAGCATGCCCCCACGTTCAAGCCTGCCTAGCATTCCCCGATTTTACAATATTAAGACATCATTATTCTTCCAAATCAAAATGCAAACACATCTCTATGCTACCTAGCATTTGGCACTCTCTCCCACACTACACTGAGTTTATGTAATTGTAGGTTTCAGATAAAGTCATATAAAGCTGTCTGTGTATGGATAGCATGACATACGAGGTCTGTCCGGAACGTAGCCAGCCACGTACTATGAAAATAACTATTAATAGAGATATTTATTGAAGGAGATCCAAGATACAAGAAACATTGTATATAGGGCAATGATGCCTCAGTCCCCTTCAAAGTAGGCACCTTGGGACCTCACACAGTTCTCCCAATTGCCATCAGCTGCCCCACCGTTCTTTTCTGAACCTCATTGACTGTCTGAAATCTCTTCCCTTTCAAAGGTGATTTTAGTTTTGGGAAAATCCAGAAGCCACAGGGCACCAAATCTGGGTTGTAGGGTGGCTGAGTCATCTGGTGATTTGATGTTTCACCAAAAAAATGCACGAGGTGTGATGCATGTTTTGCATGAGCAGAATCCTTGTCCTGATGAAGCTGCCAATCCGTAGTTGCCCACTGCTGAGGCCTTCTGAATTATCTGAATAGTTTCTGCAGGGGAATGTTCAAGCTTAATGGAAAGTTTTGTGCAGATTCATTGCTTTACTCAGTCGATTTGAATGTGATGGCCACACAGTACACGTGCTCACTCAATGATACCCACTGCCCCCAGTGGTTATTACAATGACAATGAAGTTGTCATTGTTCACTCATGCACAATCCAATCCCCCCTCATTGGCCACCAGGTTACATCAGTGTCATGCAAACCGTTCTCAGTATATTAACAGTGGCTGCACTTTTTCCAGATATACCTCGTAGTTGTTGTTTTTTTTAATCATTCTAATCAAGAGTGTCAGTGTTAAAAGAAACTTGATCACCTGCATTACCCATCTCTATATTTTTGCCCTGTCTTTTTCTATTGCATTGATTCACTCACAAGCCAATGATCTCTATTGAAAATAGCATTTTATCTGGTCACCCAGCCTGTATCTCTCTTCAGTGTGGGCCATCCATCAGACCACATTCATATTAATCATCCTAAAATAAATCTGATTATGTAAGTACTCTGCTAAAAATATGAATGATTTAACATGACCTACATAAACAAAATCACAATTGTAGAGTGTTTTAATACTTTAAAAAACTTTCACATATTATTTCACTTGAATCCTCACAACAATCTTAATACTCTAAAAGTAGCTCAAAGTCATAAACAGTTCTAACCCCTGACATCTAAGGAAGCAAATGCCTTTTAAAAGTCCACCAAGCTTTGCTCCAGCAGCTGAGTTAATCTCTCCAGATAATAGCTAAGGTAGATAATTTAAACTCTGTGGGAAATAATATTTTTTATGATCTGTTTTAATGTCTTGACTAGGAGGGATTGATCCAGTATGTTACACGAAGAAGACTTTGCCATTTTTGTCAAAAAAGAATACTATTAAGATAAAACATATAAGGAAATTATGGTATCATTTTACTACTTCCTATAATGAAAACTAATACATACTAAATAGGCTCTTCATACAAGCAAAAGGCAAAAATCACAATGATTATAACATGTAATTCTAAATGAATTAATATAACAATATGGTTGAAGAGCAATAGATTATTTGTTAAAACTTGATTAGACAAAAAATTCTTAGTTTTTTGTTTATGATTAATAGTTATTACTCTAGATGGACCTCTCAAATTCAAAGCCAGAAATTAGTGCTTTTTTTTTTTATTAAAGAAGCAATAAAATGTTAAAAATCCATGATGTACTAGTTACATCAATGTGATTCTTACAAGATTTTTATTTACCTGATACCATTAGGACTATTTCAGCATAAAACCATAGGACAGCTATTCCAGAAAGTTTTTCAAAGTTTCTTCCTCTCTATTGATCTTTTCTATTTCTTTCACAGATATACTTATTATTCAAAAAGTAGAAAATAAGCTTGAATGTTAACTCAGATGACTACTGACATCTAAGTTAAAAGTGTTCTTTAAAAATTTCAGTGGCCTCCTCAACCTTTTGCAGAATTAATTTTCAAGTGTCTGTGAAATTCATCTTAGGGGATTCTGATTGTTAGTGGTAGCAGGGCAAGTTCAGAGGAAATGAATAGCATATCATGAATATAAAATTATAAAATCATGCATCTGAAGTGAATTCAAAGTGAAACCATTTCAATTGGAAAGGAGAGGAGATTTGGGTTATTATAAACACAATGGTTGGCTTCCAGATAAATGGAAAAATAAGAACAAAAACTAATATAACTGATCAAAAATGTCCACTTTTAGAAGATTTTATTAATTCTTCTAGATTTCTCTGTCATTTTCGAAGATGAAATAATGTATCTAAAAGGCACTCTTTAACAAAGTTTTAAATTAAAAATGAGCCATGAGTATTTGGGATCACTGAGAGTTACTTCTGTGTTTTCTCCAGGTCTATTTCCCTCCCATCCCACAAATATTAACCAACTCTTATAGATCACTATGTGCCAGACATTGTTCTAAGGGCTTTATTTATGTTAATTCATTTAATGTCAACAGCAGCCCTAAATGATTATTCTAGGAATTAAACTGATATTATAGGTTCTATTTCACAGATGAGTAAACAGACGTGCAGAGAAGAGAGATAATTTTTTGATGAGGTTGTTTATAAATGAGACACAGTCAAGAAAAGAATCAGTGAACTTGAACATAGATTCATATAATTTATCCAAATTGAAAGGAAAGGAGGAAAAAGAGTGAAATAACATAAAAAAAGAACAGACTGCCTAAGTGCTATCAGAAAATGCAAGTGGTCTCCGGTACATGTGTTGTAAGTACCAGAAAAAGAGGGGAGAGGGGATACAGCAGGAAACAAAATATTTGTTGAGATAATGACCAATAATGTTAATTTTCCAAAGTTTATGAAAGTCACAGGGCTTGCTTAGAGAAGAAATAAGGAATAAATACAAAAATCAACAAACAAAAAAGTAGATGAAAATAAATTTACACAATTAAAAAATCTTGAAGGCAGACAAAGAAACAGACATTACATGAGAAGAACAAAAATGAGAATTCTAGTAGATTTCTCATTAGAAATCATGCAAATGAGAAGAAAATAAAGTGACAGCTTCAAAATGCTAAAGAGGAGGAGAGCTGTCATTCAAGAATTCTATGTCCAGAGAAAATACCTTTCAAAAATTAATAGACAATAGACTTTCTAGTATGAACATAAACAGAGAATTTATTACCAGTATTCTTTCACTAAATAAAGTTTTAAAAGAAGTTCTTAATGCAGGAAGAATAAAAAATGAGAAACTTGGAATTAAAAGAAATAAAGAATGCTAGGAAAGGCATAAATGAAAGCAAATATAAAGTTTAGTTTTCCTTATTTTTGATTTCTCATTGATTTTCTTGGTTTTAATTAATTGTCTAAGTAAAATATACTAACGATTCCAAGTGTTGTTAAGAATGCAAGCCACTTGAACTCTCGTAGATTGTCAATGGTAATACAAAATGGTACAGTCACTTTAGAAAAATGGTTTTTTCCCTCATAAAAATAAATATATACTTGTCACTGCACCAACAACCCCAGTCTCAGGTATTTACCAAATAAAATGAAAACTTATCATCTTTACGCTAAGCTCTGTTTATGACTGTTTATAGTCACATTGTTTGCATTCACCAAAAATAATCCAAACACTCCCCAATTAGGAAATGCTAAACTATTGTATATTTGTACAATGGAACAAGCTCCGCAATAGCGAGGAACAAAACAATGACACGCACAACATGTGTGATAACTGAAAGAAGTCAGAATCAAAGGGATATATAGTGTATGCTTCTATTTTTATGAAAAATTTTTATAGCCAGAAAACAGACTAGCGGTGGCCAAGAGCTGATGGTTGTGGAAGAACTTGACTGTAAATGGGCGCAAGATTAGTTATGGCAATGATGTATTTTCTTTTCTTTATTGTAGTGGTTAAATAACTCTTAGCACCTGTCAAAACTTTCAGAATTATGCAGTACAAAGGGTGAATTTTACTGAATATAGTTATACTTTAATAAAAAATTCAACCAAATATTTTTCTATCACATAAACTATAGTAACCCCTTTCCCCACCAAAAACAAACAAAAAAACTACCCCCCAAACCCCCAAAACTAAAGAGATGCAGGATAAACATTTACCGTGATCTCTGGGATATAGTTAGTACTTGACATATGTTAACCCCAAGCACATTATAATTAAAATATTGTATTATTACTTCAATTTAATCAATATGATTCATTTGGTATTAGCTACTGACAAGTTACTTTAAGTAAAGATAAAATGTAATTTGAATTTCACTGGAAACAATTTGAACATGTCTGAGTTTCCTTGTGTTGAACAAAAAAAAATTATAAAAAGGTAATTCCCTCAACCACATATACCGTGATGGTGTTAAAAGGAATAAAATGTAGTTATCTAATAACAAAAGTATTTCCAACTCTAAGTATAAAACTCACTACACAACAGTTTTAAAAACAAAAATACGAGTTAAATAAAATAATTTGGGTTTCAATAGGGTTTACTTTATAGTTTTTCAACTGCAGAAAACTACCATTTTGGAAAAGATTTTCAGGAAAAAACTATAAAATATCCCTTTCTTTCTCCTGGAGAAAAAAGGAGAAGTCATATGTCTGGAGTCCATAGGTCTGGTTTTCACATTTTGTACTGAAAGATAAGTATTAATAATGAGTCTATGATATAAAGAACAGAAGGCTTTTTTCTTCATTGTTTCTTTATTATTCATAGTTCTTATGTAAACTACTTTAAACTCAACTTACCCCCTCCTTCCTCATCTCTGCCAACCCCTTACACCAGCCTTCATACTCACACTCCATGTTCCAGATTTCAGAAAATGTACAGCAGTTCACCCAGTTGTCCACATGGGAAATTAGAAGTCATCTTTAACTTCTCCCTCACCTCTAGGTACTATTAATTTACCTCCCTTATACTTTTTGGGATCTCTCCACCATTAATGTGACTGAGGCCCAACATTCTTCACATAGATTGTTGCAATAACCTCATGACTCTTTGTTTTCAGTCTTAGGCTTTTTCAACTGAGTCTTATGAATGTAGTTAAAGTACCAATCTGATTACCTTACTCTGATGTTTCAAGTTTTTTTCCCTCCACATACTGCCCACTACTTTTTCCTCCATCCTCATCTCTCAGCACTTTCTAGACCTTCATGTTTCAGCCACATTGTACAGTTTGAAGTTCTCGGAGCTTGAATTTTCTCCCTCATTGCTGCTGTTTTGTTGCTCATCTTCTTCAAATAGGAAACTCCTACCTGTCTTCAGAATTCAACTTACATTTCACTTCTCTGGAATCTCACCCTGACTGGGCAAGGTTGGCTGAGGTAACTCAGCTCTTCACAGCTACTCCTATGGTCCTCTACGATCTTCCCTTTACTGCACACTCACACTATTCTATTTGCCTGCGTAACTCGTTCATCTCCAAAGTAGTCCCTAAACTCCTTGAGGGTAGGGGCGAGGTCATGTTTATTCTTAGGTCCCTATCTTTCACACGAGTGTCCTTGAGGGTAGATACCATGTAGTTATATGTTGGTAAAGGTTTGTGGTTAAATAACCACAACAAAAGAAAAATTTTACACCTTAATTTTAAATCCCAACTTAAGCCAAATTTCCCTCCCTATCTGCTACTCTAAAATTGTCAACTCTGTCCGTAAATACAGATTAGTAAGGTCTGTGAAACTGTGCATTTCTTTTACTCTGCACCTTCACAGCCAAATCCTTATGACAGCTTTCCAAAGGTTGGTTGGCTTTTGATCATTTCATTTTTCAATTTTTAAAGTAGAAGAAAGAATCTCTGCTAATTAAAATGGCAGAATGGAGTTTATTAGCAATTCCTACAAAAAACGGCACCTTCCTTCTTTCTATCTAGAAATACACTTCAGAGTCATAGGAGGTGTTTTCATATAAATGCCTTCCTAACTTCAAAGGAATAATGGCCACTCATCTACTATTTTACTGTCTTTCTGAAATAGGCATTCCACCTTTTGGAAATAAGCATTCCACATCTAAGAACCAAATTTTCAAAATCATAATGTAAAATACTGTGTATCTGTGCATTTCCCCATCAGGTTATTGGTTGCTTTGGCTCTTAAAATAGAAATGCATTTTCATCTTGCTGTGATATTTACTGCTATGTCTTTGGCATATTTTTATAAAGCACTGAGTTTAAACATAAACAATAGTTGCTAAGCATCATAGGATGGGGGTCAGCAGAGACGAACTCAGGCAAGAGGAACTTTTAAAACATTTTTAGTTCTTCTATTAAAAGGAGCTATTGGTTACAGTGGCAGCAAGGAATTTGACCCAAGATAATGGTGTTATACATCTTAAATTCAATTTACAGATGTTGGACATTGTATATACCCACCCACCAACTTGGAACAAAGTCATGGTAATTGCTATATAAGGTGCTTCTTATAATGGTCTTTTCTTGCATATAAAAATCATCTACAAAGCAAAGCTACTTTAAACTCTGCATTACCGTGCCTTTGGTTCTGGTGCTCCTGCATGACACATTTCTTACCGCATCCTAGCTTTTGATTATATGGCCATAATCTGGTTTCTTCCATGTGCTCATACATTCATTCAACTCCAGTGAAGTCATCTCATGTAAAACTTCTAAAATATGGGGGATTAAGTCTAACTTTCTTAGCAGGGCACACAAAATTATTCATAATTTCACTGTAACCTAACTTTCAAGGCTCACTTCTGTCCACCCCATATATGCACCTTATGCTACAGTGTCCAGTTTTCAGATGCCCCTTATATGCATAGTCTTCTACACCTTCTTAACTTTAGCTGGCCTCTCTTTCAGAAGTGCCTGCAAGTCCCTTGAATCATACTTTAAGACTTAATTCTTAATGTCAATTCCAGTCCTTTCTGTGGTTCTGATCTTTGAGTGGAGTCGGCTTTCCATAGTTAAGTATTTTCATAGCTAAGAGTAGATCCTTTATCTACTAAAATGTTATTTAAATCAATGAAATTCTGTGGAAATTACAAAGGGAATAACCGATTCCAAATGAAGAATCAGGAAAGACTTTTAGGAGGAAAGGGTCTCTTTCACTTATAACTGTGCCTACATTTAAAAATAAGTCCAAAATTATTTGCACATAAAAATAATCAAAACATTTCAGAATCATTTATAATACTACTAAAAATGCTATGGAAAGGATACTATCTTGTTCTTTTTTCTTAGGAAAGCCTAGCTTTTCTTGACTTTTTCCTCCTCAGACCCTGTATCTGAAGGAACCAAAGAATTTCTTGAAATAAAAATACATTTAAAATCTGTATCAGAAGTTTTGATTCTTAAGTATACTTTTATAAATTAATAATATGCAATAAATTTGGTCCTGCATGAGTTTTTTCATTGTTATTAAATAAATATTTTCCTTAACAAAACTTCTTTGAGAAATAATTTTCGAGTTATTTGATTTCTATTGCACTTAAGTTAGAAATAGGTCCCCATTCTCTGAAAATATAAAACAAAATAGCAGTCTCTTGAACTTTCTCTAAGTCTTTGAAACTTGGAGCACATATCTTAAATATAAAAAATAACCCGAGTAAATGTGAATAATCTGTTTGCTTTATTATATTCCTCCTTGGATAATCTCTGAGTGTGGTTTTCCAAGTAAAATAGAATATAAATATTCTTAAATCAAATCATGTAGGCAAATTTACAACTAAATGCCTTATCTATAATCACTAAATACAGCATTTAACTAAGAAGCTTGTTTACAGAAAAGTGTTTGGTTGGCTCTTTTTATAGTGAATTTAATGCTCATTAAAACCGAGCATTGATAACATTAGACATTTCTGCCTTGGACGCACTTGTAGGACAGTACACCATTTTTTTTTTCATATCGTACTGATTCTCCCTGACTTCTTGCTTGAAAACCATCCAGCAGCCCTAGAGGCATGTCTTTGCAGGTGTGGTGAGAGGGAAAAAAATCCAGCTCTAAATATTTGTTGCTTCTGTAGGACTTAAAGGACATGTTGTTCTGAGGTAGCAGGGAATGAGCAATCCATTCATCAAAAATGCTTGTTAGTATATTTTTTAGCATGAACTATTTGTATTTTAGAGGACAGTTACAGTTATAATGGCTGCTATGAATTCCCATCAGCAGATAGACATCTTTGTTTAGCTCCAGGAAAGAGCAAGGAACTGGGCAGAGGTATCTTGCCACTGGGGGCATTCATAAGAGATATGTGTGCCAGAACTCAAAAGTGGAGGAATAAAGAGTCCAATATAGTTCATGTATTCTCCTTGGAGAGATGGATTTCATTCTCTACAATATTGACTCTCGATCTTTCATCCATTTAATAAAACTGAGGAATTTAACCAAACTCCTATGACCAGATACATTGGCTCCCTGAGGTCATAGTGTTGGTGTGTTCCCATTACTTGAGAAACACCATTCTGTAACTTATTTAAATGTTTCCTTCTTTAATAAAATTGTCACACCAAGATGGAGATTCTTTACCAGAGCTATATCTATATAGTCATCTTACTTCATTGTCAAATGTGGAATAGAAAATGCTTCGGGCTTCTGGTCAAGATGGTGGCATAGGTAAATGGGTACTTGCATCCTCCCATAACCACATCAAAATTACAACTAAACTACAGAACAACTGTCATTCAGAACTGCCTGAAAGCTAGCTGAACAGAAGTCCTACAACTGAGGGTATAAAGAAGCCTCATTGAGACTGGTAAGAGGGGCAGATAGAACAGTCTGGTTCCACACCCATGTGTGGCGGATAAAAATTGGGAGAGATATCTCAGCTGCATAGGTCCCCCCTGAGACGTGAAGGTTCCAAGCCCAACACCAGGCTCTCTAGTTCAGAGTTCTAGTGCTTGGAAGAGAAGTCCCCATAACTTCTGGCTGTAAAAACCATTAGGGGTTAGGATTGAGTGAGATGGAGGGCCTCTGGAGTCCCAGGCAGTTCTTTAAGGGCTGTATACAGACTTACTCATATTCACTGGCTCTGAGCTCCAGCACTGAGACAGCAGCTTGAGAGGAGCCCAAGACATATGGGAAGGAACCGAATTGCTGGCATCAGGGCAATAGATTGAGAGGCTGATTCCTCCTCAACAGAACTGTTGGTAGAGGCCATTATTCCTTTTCTGAACATTCCCCAAACAAAGCCAGCAGGTGGGCACCATATCTGAGTCTCCATCAACCTGGTTATCACTGTCCACCCATCTCTTTACCCACCTTTCTTCCCACCTTTTCCCCCACCTTTCCCTCCCTGTGATTTCCTGAGAATCTGCCTTACCCAATTTATGGTCCCACTAAATCTGCTTCCAGTGGCTTTTCTATGCAAATGGCCTGCCTTGACTCATGATTCAAGCTTTCCTAAAATTCCTCAAACAAGCAGCTTCTGGCCTCAGCAAGCCCTGTACCTCTAAGTGGCTCTAGGTCTGGTGCTAGCAGCAGCTAGCCTTGGTTCACAACTTGGTCTATCCTGGGTGCCTCCAAGCACAGCACAAGTGGCAGCTATTTACAGGTCACTAAGAGAAGTAGCTTATGCCAGGTGGCCTTGGGCAGAGCACAGGAGGTGGTTGACTTTGGCCTGAACCTCCTCAGAGACCCCAGAGCCAGCACACCTGGTGGACAACTTCAGACCACTTCAAAGAACCAACCAAACACACTGAAGGGGCAGACTCAATAGGCATGAGTCTCACTAAATTAAGTCTTTTGGACCTCTGAACAGCTGATCTTTCATGGTGGTTGCAGCCAGTCTTTGCAGCCAATCAGCCTGGGGGTAAATCCCTCCCATTGATGACCAACAGCTATCAAGGCTCAAAAATAATAAGAGAGTGTAGACAGCCCACATGGTGGGGAGGTGCGACACTTGGAGTGTCTGGCTCAAGTGAATAGGGAGGCTGTGCTCCTGGACCCTATAGGACACTTACTACATTAGGCCACTCTACCAACACTAGGAGGCATAGCAGCTCTACCTAACACACAGAGACAAACACAGGGAGGCTGCCAAAATGAGGATACAAAGAAACATGTCCCACATGAAAGGACAGAACAAGACTCCAGAAAATGAACTAAACAAAAGAGAGACAAGCAATCTACTAGATGCAGAGTACAAAACACTGGTTATAATGATGCTCAATGGACTTAGGGGAAGAGTAGAAGAACACAATGAGAATTTCAACAAAGGCATAAGAAACATAAAAACAGAGATAGGAAACATAAAAAAGAACCAGTCATGCCCTGGCTGGGATGGCTCAGTGGATTGAGTGCAGACCTTCAAACTAAGAGGACACTGGTTCAATTCCAATCAGGTCACATACCTGGGTTGCAACTAGGTCCTCAGTTGGGGGTGTGAGAAAGGCAACTGACTAATGTATCTCTCGCACATCAATGTTTCTCTCCCTGTCTTTCTTCCTCCCTTCCCCTCTCTCTAAAAATAAGAAATTAAAAAAAAAAAGAACTAGTAAGAAATGAAGAATGTATTACAGGGAATCAACAATGGAGTAGATAAAGCAGAGCATCAAATCAGAGATTTAGAAGATAAGGAAGCAGGAAACACCCAATCAGAACGGCAAAAGGAAAAAAGAATCCCCCAAAAGAAAAGGAAGATAATTTAAGAAGCCTCTAGGACAACTTGAAGTATACCAACATTTGCATCACTGGGGTGATAGAAGGAGAAGAGAGAGAGCAAGAAATTGAAAACCTATTTAAAAAATTAATGATGGAAAATTTTCCTAACCTGGTGAAGGAAATACACATACAAGTACAGGAAGCGCAGAGTCCCAAACAAGATGAGTCCCAAACAAGATGAGTCCCAAACAAGATGAATCCTTCTCCAGCACACTTCATAATGAAAATGCAAAAGGTTAAAGACAAAGAGAGAATCTTAAATGCAGCAAGAGAAAAGTAGTTACCTACAAAGAAGTTCCCATGAAATTGTCAGCTGATTTCTCAATAGAAACTTAGCAGACCAGAAGGGAGTGGCAAGAAATATTCAAAGTGATGAAAAACAAGGACCTACAACTAAGATTACTCTACCCAGCAAGGCTTTCATTTAGAATTGAAAGATGAATAAAGAGCTTTCCAGACAAGAAAAAGCTAAAGGAGTTCATCGCCACCAAATCAGTATTATATAAAATGTCACCAGGTCTTTTTTAAGAAGGAGAAAAAAAGATAAAAAATATGAACAAAACAATGTCAATAAATTCATATCTATCAACAATTAAATGTAAAAACAAAACAAACAAGCAAGCAGGCAGAAACAGGCTCATAGATGAAAACATTTTGAGGGTTTCTAGATAGGAGGGGGCTTGAGTGATGGGTAAAAAGGTGATGGGATTAAAAAGTACTAATTGGTAATCGAAATAGCCACAATCATGTAAAGTACAGCATAGGGAATATAGTCAATAATATTGTAATAACTATTAATGGTGTCAGATGGGTATGAGATATTGAGATGATAATAAGTTATAATAAGATATAATAAGTTATATCAATATCTAATCATTGGGTTGTATATCTGAAACCAATATAATGTTTTATGTCAACTGTAAATGAAAAATAAAAGTTATTTAAAGTAAAATAACATAGAATAGTAAACTAAAAATATAAATTTGACTGCGCGTGAATTATACCATAACAAAAATGATTTTTAAAACTCTAAATAAAGAAATAAATACTCTGTGTTGCCTCAGAAGCCAGAGCTGGGACCAGTAGACGGAAATCCCTAGAACATAGATTTCTCTGCCTAGGTATAAGAGCTGTCTAACAATAAGACACAACCAATAATGGAATGGGTTTCTTCTAAAGAGTCACACTTTCTTACATTTAGTGTAAGGTGCTAGGTGACATCTACCTAGGGTTATTATAGAAAAAGAAATAGTTCATTGGGAAAAACTCCAGATTGGCATCACAATACTGGGATGTTACAATACAATAGAATACCATGGTAACATTCTTCAACAATGATTTAATCGTAGGCAATTCATATACACCTGAGTCATAGTGAAGTCAGTCCTTTCTTACCCTATACATGCCTGTATACTAATGTGAGATTCATAGGAGATCATGGATGTTTAATGCTCATTTTAAAACCTAGCCCTATTGAATGCTGTGAAATATAAAGCATATTGAGCCTTATGTTATAAATTAGTCTCAATACACTGCTTCATCAGGACTCTTGTTTGAAAAAAAATAAACAAAAGAATAATATTTGGTAGAAGACCTAATAGGAAAAGAAACAGTTCCAAATAGCAGAGAGCAGAAGGGTTTGGAGTTATTCCTCTGTGAGAATGACAACGTTCACTTACAAAGTTTCATGATAAAATGCCGACACAGTAATGAGCTCTTCAAACTACATGCAGTGAATAAACCCCCAAAGTAAATGATAGCTATGTTGATTTGGGGTGAGACAGTGAGACCTGACTCCAGAGAGGGCTTGGCAAATTTTAATGAAGTAAAAATGTAAATAAAGGGCAAAGGAAGAAAGGAATGCAATTGAAAACCATTTTTTTGAAAACGATTTTTTAGAGTGTGTATGACAACATACATTCCAGGTTACCATGTTAATTTTTGGTGATAGAGAAATGAGTTACAACCACTGTGTCCAATGCATTTGAATTTCATAAGAGATTGTGGAAGGATAACACATACACAGCTAAGTATGTCCCAATCTGACAAGACCAATTAGTGATATAAACAGGTGCAAGACAAATTTCATAATCATAGACACTTATACATTGTACCAAGGCTAAGAAGCTAAATGTTTTGAGAAATAAGCTGGAAGAATTAAGATATCTTAGAGAAAGACTAATCGTGAGTCTCAGTAACATAAGATAAAAAATAAAGTTCCTGATATGTATAGAAAGCCATATGATGTTTAAAAAAAACTTGTACTGGGGTTACATTGAATAAGAATGTCTGTGTGGCACCAAGAAAGAATAAGCATACACAGTTATTTCCTCTTTTAATAATAACATCATTTTTATTTATTTGTTCAGTAAATACCTATAAGCACAAACTAGGTGCCAGGTAACATTCTGGGTATTGGAGAATCAGTAATGAATAAAATAGAAAAAACTCTGTGTCTTAATGGACCTTACATTCTAATGAAGAGAGAATGATAAAGAACAATATAATATGTAAAATGGTGTAGTATAATATGTGTAAAAGGGTTTTTGACCACCACCCCCAAATAACACAAGACAATTGAATACATAATGTGGGGTAGGAATGAGTGGTTATAATTCCAATATATTTGTAGTCATGGGTGATTGGCTTGATGGGTGCATTGGAACAGAGACCTAAGAAGGTGCAAAAATGAGTCATGCAGCTATCTGAGGAGAGAGATTTTTAGTTATAGTGACACCAATCTCAAAGTCCTAAGGCCAGATGAGTTCTAAGTAGAGCAGGGTGGTAGGTGTGGTTGCAGCAGAGTGAGACGGAGAAAGGTAGGAGATCAAGTGACCAGAAATGAGGGGACAGATGGTGCAGGGCTTTGGTGGCCATTATAAGTGTTTTGTTCTTACTATGACTGAGATGGGAAGCTACTTGAGAATTCTGAGCAGAAAAGAAACATGATCTTTTTTGTTTGTT
Organism: Mormoops blainvillei; assembly: GCA_004026545.1. NCBI lineage: Eukaryota > Metazoa > Chordata > Mammalia > Chiroptera > Mormoopidae > Mormoops > Mormoops blainvillei. The sequence goes on along the minus strand of PVJD01001974.1, from coordinate 9,451 downwards.
TGTTTGCTTGTTTGTCTTAATAGCATCACTTTGGGTGTTATTTTGAGCATCGAATGTTAAGGGCAAAAGAGGGAAGACCCAACCATATTAATTTCTATTGCTGCTGTAACAAATGACCAGAAACTTAGTGGTTTAAAACAGCACAATTTTGTTATTTTACAGTTCTGTAGGTTAGAAGTCTGCACACATCTCACTGGGCTAAATGCAAGGTGTCAGCATGGCTGGCTCCTTGCTGGAGTCTCTAGGGGAGAATCCATGTCTTTGCCTTTTAACTATGGAGAGGCTGCCATATTCCTTTGCCAAAGGACCTTTCCTCCACCTTCAAAGCATGCAAAGTTGGATCTCTCTTCTTGCAACCTCTCTCAATGTTCTTCCATGGGCACATCTACTTCTGACACTGACCGTTTTCCCTCCTTATCACATCTGGGAAAGATTCTCCATTTTTAAGGACCCATGTGATTAGATTGCACCTACTGGGATAATCCAGGAGAATCTCCCCAACTCAAGGTTCTTAACTTAATGACATCTGCAGTTTCTTTTCCCACCTAAAGTAACAAATTCGCAGATTCCAAGGATTAGGACATGGGAATGGTGAGGAAATAGGGGAGGAAACATTATTCTGCCTACCACACAAATTTACCACAATTGGCCTTTTACTTATACTATTTTTATTTGTGCATGTGCCTTGTTCCCTTAACAAAACCACTCATTCCCTAGAGGGATAGACTTGGTGGGTCTGCCTCGCCTCAGTGGCTGTGTCTCGTTTCTATTGCCCTTGCCCTTCCAGTGTGGCTGATCTCACTACCTGCTGCACTTGGAGTGCCCTTGCTCACCAGTGGGGAGGCAGAATAGAGGACTAACAGGGTACCAACAAGACTTCTAAGATCTAAAAGCAATATAGGTCAAAAGAGGCTGTATTTTCTCTCTGCTCATAGGAAATTCTATTTTATTTTAAATATGTTATTTATGTATTTTTAGAGAGAGGGGTATAGAGAGAGAAAGAGAGGGAGAGAAATGTTGGTGTGTGAGAGAAACATTGATCAGTTGCCTCTCGTGTGCCCCCACCCAGGGACCTGGCCCTCAACTCCGGGATATGCCCTGACCAGGAATCAAACTGGTGAACTTTCGGTTCATAGGCCTGTGCTCAATTCACTGAGCCACACCAGCCAAGGCAGGGAAATCTTATGTTGACACTGACCTGAGCATGTAGAGAGGGATCCCTGAAGATATATTAAAGTATGCTAGACCACCATCTGTGCAAATGCAGGACAGATTATATGACATATGGAGGTGATTTCAGCTTCATGACTCCAAGACAAAAGTCATTTAAATGGAATAACAATAGGTTCCAAAAAAGCAAAGTGAAATATTTGTCATTACTGTAAGCATTCATTATTCAGAAAGATTTTGCATTATTCTTCAAACATATGGTTAGTCAATCAGATGATTTTTCCCCCAAGGTAAAGTTTAAGTTAATATAAAGTAATGATTCTTCTTTATTCATTTATTTATTGTATATTTTACCGATTATGCTATTATTGTCTCATTCCTTTCTCCCCTCCATCCCCCCCAACCTGTACTCTATCCCATCACCCCGACATCAACATTTTCCTGCCACCACTATCCCTAGCCCCAACCCTCCCCACAGCCCACTGTCAATCCTTCCCCCATTTGGCTTTGTCGATGGGTCCTTTATGCATATTCCTTGATGACCCTTCCCCTCATTTTCCCCTGTTATGCCCCTCCCGCCTCCCCTCTGGTTACTGTCAGTTTGTTTTTTTATTTCAGTGTTGCTGGTTATATTTTGCTTGATTGTTTATTTTGTTGATTAGGTTCCACTTATAGGTGAGATCATATGGTATCTGTCTTTTACTGCCTGGTTTATTTCACTTAGCATAATGCTCTCCAGCTCCATCCATGCTGTTGTAAAAGGTAGGAGTTCCTTCTTTCTTTCTGTTGCGTAGTATTCCATTGTGTAAATATGTCATAGTTTTTTAAAAGAACTTATGCATCCCAATGTTCATAGCAGCACAATTTACAATAGCCAAGAATTGGAAACAACCTAAGTGCCCAACAGTAAATGAGTGGATCAAACAACTATGATTCTCATTTAAATTCTAGGTTAGGATGATCCATGGCTTATCGAATCTGATGCATGGGATTGATCTTTGGAACAAAAGTCCTCATTAAATTATCAAAATACTAGTCACTGCCATTGAAAAATAAGCACAGTGTTCAAAGAATACATTAATATCCGCATCTGTGTGTAATATTTCAAGAGGGACTAACTCAGCAGTGGCAGCTAATGAAAGTGAAAGAAGAATGTGAAGACTGAAAGGTCAGTACAAATCAAGAGTCGGTTGATGAATTTCAGGAGTCATAATTGTTCCCAGTGTTTCCTCCAGGCCTCACCAGGCTGTAGGTACGAATGGTGCACAAGCAGAGGAGTGGTCCTCACCTTCCGAAGGCTTCCGTGCTCCACGTGCATGTGCGCAGCTGTAAAGTCTGTATAAAGTTCTTACACGTGCACAGAGAACCAGGTTCCTTAGCTGTAGCCATTATATGCCAAGCATTATACTCTTCCTCTTTTCTTGTCCTGGTCCTTTTTTTCTGGGAGCTGCAGAATCGTTCATGTGTTGCTGCATCCACAGAGTGTTGTTGCCCTTGTCAGGTACCACCGCCTCTGCCAGGTGCTTGGTATTTCTGCTTGGTCTGCCAGGTTTCCTAGCACCTGCCTAGCACCTGCCTAGCACCACCATGACTTCTGGGCAGCCAAGTTCCTAGAGTTGTTTGGGGTTTTATCACGATAAGTAAATGCATTTCTTTCTCTTATGTAAACTCTGCTAAATAACTCTGTTAAAGGAGTTCCAAAGCATGTGCCCATGTCTCACTACATTGTAGAGGAATGAGTTTTAAATTTGCATTTAGCAGCTCTATTCCTTACCAAACCCTCAGGCAAGCCCTAAGCTGTAACAGGGTTGTTTGTTTGTTTGCCAGGCTTTTTCTATGGGGCTTTTCTCTCCCTTTGTCTCTCTCAGCATCTCAAATTCTCATTCAAGCTGTTGCCTAGCAGACCTGGTTTACCAGTTCAGCAGATGCACCCAGAAGTTTTAGTCCTAATAGGAGGTACAGTTTAAGCCAAAGCTCAGACCCCTCTACTCATGTAAAACACCTAGACTAATTAAACAGTAAAGTCTTAACAGTATGTGATTAGAATTAAATATTTGGTTTCACATTTTGACTTTTTACAACAATGGTTTAAACATTTTTGCTTCCTAAACACTTCTTTTTAACCACAGCCCCAGGAGCTGCCCTGGTTGAGGTAAGGCTGGAGCGCAAGTCTTACCTTCATGTCTGTATTAGCCCGCCCTCCGCTTAGCGCCCCGTGCCCACACCCACGGCCACAAAGGACACTGCAGACGCTAGAGACAGGTGGGAGGCACTGTGATACCTGCTGCTCTGAAGCTTCCAGATAAAGTAGAAATGGTGGCAAATGTATAAAGCTGTTCTTTCCATTGCTATGTATCCATATTTCAAAAAGTACATGAAAATCTTATTACTATTGGGTAATTTTAGGGCATAAAGTTGTCCTTTAGAATTACCTAATCTCATGTTTGAAGAAATTTGTGCTATGATCATCAGTACACATTTGTGACATTGCAAAGACTTACCTATTCCAATATACATATATGTTAAAAGATAGAAATTACTTTCCTTCCAATTTTCTACCTGGACTTTGATTAGGAAGCTGTTTTTGATTCCAGATTCCCTCACTATTTCAATGAAGTGATAATCTAAAACTGTGGTCAGTAAATAAGACATGAGAGATTTTCTCCCTTCTGTCTTCAGAAAAAAATGATGGTGCAAATAACGGCTGCCTACAACTTTGTAATTTCCCACAATCAAGCAAATGACAATACCAAGGAATTTAAAGGACAAGTTTATGGTTTTATGGTTTTGTTTTTGTTTTCTTTATTTAGGGTGAGAAATGTCAGCATTGATTAGAGGGACCATTGCCCATTGATTACTCTGGGGATTGATAGACGACCTTGATGCCAGTGGTAAGTAGGCTCTTTTGAGGGACTGTAAAGAAAGAATTCCAAGGATCCATGCATGGGAGACTGTGGTGTGGCAAGATGGTTTATTTGTGTGGAAGGCTGCCCCTAGGTTTCAAATGTCCTATCTCCATTGGTCCTGCCATGGAAAATCAGGGCCAGAAACAGTCAATGTCCAGAGATCCTGTGCCATGCCAATGTTAGTTCAGTCCATGGCTTCTCATCATTTGGCTATCTTAGCTTTGGTTCCCGGCTGTGATCCATTGCTATCCTGAGGTATTCAGGCTCCTACCTAGAGCCTGTGTATAGAATCCACATGGCCATTGGCCAAGTGGGTATTAAGGACACATAGCTATAGAGAGAGGATGCATGAACTCACTTGGTGAATGTGTTACTGGGTGCGTGCAAGAGAGAGCTTCTTTGTTCCCCTGAGGTTGCATTAACTTGGGTTTTGGATGGACCAGGTGCTTTTCAAAATAACCAATTACTTCCCAAGCTTTGGAAGGCTTTTGATACTTTTATAGCCCTGAGTTAGACTGACAGTCCTCTGTGGTCAAGCACCTCCCCCACTCCCCACAACAATCTGATACCAGAAGGGGAAAGGAAGGATTGTTAATTCCCTTGGTGGAGCAGTGCTATAATATACTGGAGTGTGAAGCTGTTGGTTCGTGGGGAAATAAAAAGACTCGCGTTCTCCAGTTGAGAACATTTAAGCTCAATATTTAATCCCCTTTGCTCCCCTTTTTAATTAATAATTAGCTAACTACTAATGGTAACAACCTGAAAAATAGCCGGCAACTATAAAAAATATAATAAAAATTACTTAACTTTTACTACATTATGGAAGAGGTGCTTTATGAAGGTTCATATTTAAAGAGGATTTTGATTAAAGAGGAGGTGACTTTGTAGAATCTATTTTGGAGGTGTTTACTAATATGCATCTAAAAGTAATACAGGTAAATTATTACACCATTCTCTTAACATCAGAAATAAGAAACATTTCTGCTACTTTCCAATGGAATCCAAACATGTATCTTTTTAAGGAAAAGTTCTCCAGAAACTTCTGTATGTGAATTAATCAAACTTTAAAAAAAGAACAACTCTGTGTAAAAACAATTTTTAAAGACGTTATACCATAATGATAAGACTTGTGATGTGTTGCCATTCTCCTTTTGTATTTCTTAATTGTTATTTGAAATAATTGAGCAATGACTACAGTTCAACTGTGAATAATGTCAGAAATAGTTACTGCCAGCTGATATCTATAACATGACCTCAGGCCAGGGTGACTTGTAGACTTGAGAAACAGTGAATGGGGGGCTGTGCCACTCACTGGGCCAAGAGGTTGTTTGTAGGCAAAAGTCACAAGAATGACTCCTGCTTGTAGAATACCATCACTTTAATATGGAGATGGAGACAGCTGTATACATAAATAATTCAGTCCTCTTATCTTGCTATTTATCTTTCCCTTCTGAACCTAGCACAAATTTGGATATTTAGAGAGAGTTTAAAAATGAGCTATTATAGGGTTTCTCAATCTTAGCACTACTGACTTTTTGAGCAGGACAGTTCTTTGTTGAAGGGGGCTGTCTTATGCATTATAGGGTATTTAGCAATACCCCTGGCCCTGTCCCACTAGATGCTGGTAGCAAACAGCCTTCTCCTTAGATGTCACAACCAAAAATATTTCCAGATACTGCCAAGTACCCCCTGGGAGACAAAATTGTCTTATAGGATAAATGAGATGATCATATTAAAATGTGATTAGTGTTACTGAGTTATGCATAATGGAACCAGTGTATTAGAAGCCTATATTCTTCAAGAAGATAGTAGACATTGTTTGAAAACATTTCATAGAAGAAGTAATACCTTAGGTGGCCCATGAAGGAAGAGTAGAAAAGTGCTAGGTAGAAAAACGCTCTCCCTGGCCAAGCATGCACGCCCCACATTGCACGTCAGGTTCAGGACTGACAGCTTATCCTCAGCTACACTAGTCCAGGCTTTCTAGTCCATCCACACTCATGTTTCTGAAGTCTCTTAGTAAAGTTTGGTTATTTCCACACTTTTATTTTAGCAGGTCCTCTAATCTTCATCAGTTAGTAAGGTAGAACTACTTTTTATTTCTAATACCTTGAGATCGATCGAAAGGGTCAATATTAGCCAGTGTTTCTGTACTTAATTCTGGAGGGAAAGAAAGGATAATGAGGAAGAGACTGGAAAAACTCCAAAATAGTCCAATAGGCTATTGTTAACACCTCAGTGATTTCTCCAATGCTATGTTTGTCTCGTCAGTCACCAGGAAAATTTCTTCAGTCAGTTTGACTGATTTTCACCAAACTTCCTCATTTTACCTTTTCTTCCTACCATCAGATTCCAGTTTTACACAATTCCTGGTTTTGAGCACTTCAAATAACTAAAAGGAAACATTGCAGAATGGCTTTGTAAAACCATTTTTGTGCAATTTTGTAATCTAAAATAGATGGGATGAGATAAGTCTATTGTAGGAAAGGCTGGTTACAATTGATTGTATTAGACATTTTCTATTTCATAAAATTAATAGCATGTCATTCAAATTCCTTTGCTAACAAGATATAAAGGTAAACAACTTATTTTCAATTTCCTATCCCTCAGATGGGTCATGTATGGCATTAATAACTTTCCCAATCATAACAGTAATTGTTTTTATATTCAACTGAAAAAGTCTGATAATATTAGCAGTTTCCTGATGAGATAATCTACTGAAGGAAGAAGTCACAGATGTGATAAAACTAAAATGACATTGGCCAGATAGTATTCTCTAGAATTATCAAAGGAAAAAGTGTGGTTTCTGCCCTACATCTGCTACTTGCAAATAATGGCAAAACAACTGGGATATTTTCAATTGTTAATTTTGTGGTTGAAAAGAGCCTAGAATTAATTTTGTTAAATGTGATTACTAATACAAATTATTACTTATAATGTCTACTTCCAAATAGTTTCTGTTATCTTCTCAGATTTTAACATTATAAAACATAACCAAGTATATATTAATAATTGTTTTCTATTGCCCAGACAAAGATCACATCTTATCATTGATTATCTGACTATGTGATTACAAGTAACATTGAGATCACTAAGCTATTTATTTTTTCTCCTTCCTGTGTAAAATATGGTATGCTTCAAACCTTCTATTTTAAATCTCCTCATGTTACATATTTTTTCAACATACATATATTTTTTCATATATCCTTCACCCAAACTCTGTGATGAAATAGGATAACTCTTCTCATATTCCTAATGAGAAAACAGTCTCAAATGGTTGCAGATAACAACTTCAGACTGACACTTGGATGTGAAGCTGCATCAGAGCATAATACCTTGCTTCCCAAGTCAAGGCTTTGCCCATAAACCCATGTACTATTGAAAAAAGGCAGATTATGGGTACTTAATGGGGCAAGAAAAGAGAATGATGAATTCTGCTCTCAGGAATAATATCTAAGCACACAGTCCACTATATCATCTCAGCACCTCAGAAATACAAAAGCACCTGGAAACCAGAGATCCCCAAAGGGAAAAACATTTAAGTTTTTAAAGATCTTTCCTCTACCTGCCCTCCCATTTCAATGTTTCTCAACCATTGTGATTAGCAGTGAATTGCAGGAAAATGTCTCTGTGCTTCAAAAGAAAAGCTGGAGTGACCAGATCGTATCTGTCATCTAGCCTTGAGGATAAAGCTTACCAAAAAAAAAAAAAAAAAAAAAAAAAAAAAAAAAAAAAGTAAAGGCTGGGGAATTAGCATCTCAAAGAGGAAAAGAAAAGCAGGTGGAGTCCCTGGTTTTCACACAAGGCAAGTCAACTGAGGTCTGGAAAAGGCCGCTGAATCTCAGCAATAAAACAATTCTATTGCCTCCTTTTCCTCAAAGTATAGTATTTCTTATTTTTGCAAGCAAAGGCATGTACTATAAACATTGGCTCTAGCAAGCAGAAAGTACAGTTAATTGGTCTTATGGAAAAATTAAGCAGGTTGATGGAATGATGATCAGTTTTTGCCTGAGGAATAGTCATTGGTACAACAGGGTAGTATATCATTTATTAAATAGGAAATTCAATAAGAATTCCTTGCTTTTGGGTCTTTGTAATAATAGCCAACTTTCTCAATACTACAACTGTAGAGGAAAGAAGTCACCTCTTCAGGTGGTTCAAGGCAGAGGTCACCATGGTCCTGCCCTCCCTGCTTGCTCCCTGCGTTTCCAGGCTCGTCCTTATCACTTTCCTCCCTCCCCCTAAGCCTGGCTATGCAAACGCACCAGCCTCTTCTTCGTGGGGTTTTGTAGCGTTTCTTCCTTCAGTATACTGCTCCCAATATTTGCATTGCTAGATCCCTCTCATTCTTCAGGGCTCAGTGTAGACATCACTTCCTTAGAGAGGCTTCTCCCATCTCCCCACATCAAGGTATGTATTTTGACCCAGCTGTTCCTGTCTCGGCCTCTTACGTACAGTATTATATTTGTACGTAGTTTGTATCCCTCCCATCGGTCTAAGATTATTTATGTCTGTTTAGCCACTCTATCAGCTCACTCCACATGGTACGTCCTCCCTATTAGTGTTCAATACACAACTGCTGAATGAATTCTAATGCTTCATGTTTTTCTTAAACTAGAAAAAGTAGTTTTTTCTAATTTTAAAGTGTATTCATGGAGAAGATATCACATATTGTTTCATATTTCTTATCCTCCATCACCCCATCTAATAACAATAGTAAACAAGAATTAATATAATACTGAAATTAACAATCCCACATAATATGATGGCATAGAAATCACCATTTTAATATACATATCATATAGAAGGGAATTGTTTCTCTCAGTTTCCTATGTTAAAAAAAACAATGTTAGCTTCTTTGTATCAAAAACCAGCTACTTCCTATTAAATGGCATGCTAGATGCTTTATTACACACATTATCTTCCTCCATCACTCAAATAATCTTACATTAAGTTTTATTATGCTTATTTTCTAGATGAGAAAAACAAGTTTTAAATCTTAAGGCTAATTTGAGAGAGTGTTAGTTTACTGTGATCTGTCTGGCTCCAAGCTCATTTCATCATACTATGCTGTTTCCCCAAGGTACTTTTAAAAAGTTTATTCAAAGTAAAGTTCCATAATATTATGGGATGATATAGCATTACTATTCAAATGGTTTTAAATCAGATACTCTAGGATTTGGTTTCCTGTCTGAGAAACTGTTAAATCAAGTATTAATGCTAAAATATTTTATTATATCACATCACTGAAGTCCTAGCTGAGCCTGAACTGAACATCCTCTCCTATCCTGTCTCAAGAACTGGTGAGCTCAACAGATCATCTATCCCTCAAGTCTGTTTTCTTGCAGGGAATTTTACCTGTTTATTTCCAGGGG